>KN886464.1:42287-53360 GCA_000934455.1 Apostichopus parvimensis
ATAAGTGATGCATTAATTTGTCTCTCTTTTTCACCAGAACCATTGAGATGTTGGCTGTTTATGGCAGCAGTTTTATCCTTGTCCTGTGGGTGCTTTACCTTGTCTTTGCAGAAAAGTGTCGGGTAATTATCATGATTATTCATTAACTCATTTAAAATAATAGCTTACGTAATTTGCATAAGTTTTGACATGTCATAGCTCAGCCAGATAGGAACATTTGAGCTCAGGAAATCACCATCTACTTAAGTTTTAAAATTATTCATATTTTAAGTATAATAAATGTCTGGAAATGCTCCTACTCAGCAAAATAACGTGCTGAATTTATCGCCTCTGTTCAAACCTTATCTATGAATATTAATCCATTTACTTGTTCTGATAGCAATGTCAACAAAACATTTATAGATAAAGCTACGTTTATAGATAAAAACAAGTTGTAAATTCTGTCTTTATAGAAAGGCCCCATTTAATTGACAATATCTTCTTGTTGATCACTGACCCTAATTTTTCTTTGCAGACAAGAAATTTTCTCGATTATTGAGCCCCTCGATCATTTTGTCATAATATCAATTGTTTACTCTAACTAGGTAACCTCTCTCAGTTTGTTGGGAACGAGCTTTCTTTGAAAACAGCGATCCCTTTTTGATTCACGAGTGTCAGCCTAGTTTTCTCTCTATACACTTCTGGTACGGGGTACAAGCTAAGGCTATTTAACTCTCGAGTTCTCTACATTTTGTGAAGGCTGAAGTGTTTACGTAAATAACTATCTGTCCCTGCATCTCGGTACCCTCGAAGAAAACGGAACTGAATTGCAAAATAAGTGCCCAAAGACTTTTTGAACGAACATTGTTACTTTACTTGTCAGGGTTTGGAAATTAGTGTGTACCACTGTTGTGCCGAGAAATGTATTAGGTGTCAGGTTGACCTATATATTTCACAGCTTTAGTGTGAACCATGGCATAAGAAATCTAATTACAGAAACATGTGCCTTAAGAGCTTCCTTAAAGGGGTAAGAGCTTTCTTAAAGGGGTAGTACACACTATGTCTTGTGTTTTACGGAGATGCACAGTAGACTTGTGGTTCCGTCATATTCAATCATTAAAAGTTTAGATCTGAAGAAGTACAATTTCAATAAAGATAAATTTTTGGCTTTTATTTTAATTAAAATTGAATAAATACAAATAAGCAAGGAGGTAGCTAAATTTTTACAATGTTTGTTTGGTACTGTTTGGTAATACTCAACAACAAGCAGAACGTTACATTATACAGCATATGCTTTATTATGTATTAGCACTAACCTCTAACAGTAATCGATGGTATGCAATATGCTATGTTGATAGTACCTGTATTAATAAACAAAATATGTTGTATGCTATGAGATGCTATATGGCATGAGAGATGAAATGCTTAGTTCTAACTTTGTACATGCTGAATTAGTTAAGATATGCTATAGTGTACTATACTACACTAAACCCTACTATGGTTTCCAATGCTTTCTGCTATCCTATGCTACATGACAGGTAAAACACCACTTCTAGCCTAACACAACGCTAAATAGAACAAATCATTTTGGAAATTACCACTTTTCAGGCAATAGACCCCTTTAAATATCTTCACAAGTAAAAAGGAATAAAAAATCCAGGGATGAGATGTTCTCTCATCCATTGGAATCACATCTCAAGGCTGTTTGAAGGGATCATCTGGGAATAGTGGCATTGATATAACAAAGTATGCAGTAATGTTTGGTTTGAAATGTGGTTGACCAATCATATTAATACTTGATGGTAGGATTAGCCAATCATTCCTCAGGAGACTACACCACCTGGGGTATTTAATGCTCCTCCCTCCATGAGAAAGAATGAGGAAAAATATGCCAGATTTGGGAAATGTAATTTTAAACTTTTGGGAATTTATTTTTAAAATTTACCGAGTAGCCCAAGGATGTTTCTATCTGAGACGAAACTTGAACAAAAATTGAAGGCGTTATTCTGAGGAGTACTAGCACAGATTAAAAAAAATGTACATTAACATCTTCAAATGTCTGATCAGTATTGTTTATAGTAAAAGAAATTGGAAACTTTTCAGCACCTGTTCAACTCCTTAATTTCTGTATAATTTTATAAAATATGATGGAACTGGCCTGACATATTGATTCCATTGCAGTACAGGAAAATTGTAGAATTTGATATCAAGACCTTTCTTTGACTGCAAACAGATGATTAGGCTATGAGAAAGTTGACTGTGACTGCTAGATCAATACATTTCAAATTTTAAAAGTTAACATCTGACCAATCCCGACGATAAGAATTGGATTAATTGCGGCACAGACAAAAAAAATCAGTTAACATTGATGAGCTTCTGATTATGAGAAAGCAATTTCTGGAACCTGTTGAAGATGAAGTTCTTCAATCTATTTTGCTTCCTTACAATTAAAACCTCCATTTCTACAGTCAGTGGTAGCAAGCTGATTATAATTATTATCTCATCAGCTGGAGTTCTTCTCTAAAATGTTGAGAAAAAGGAACATTTTAATCTTCGTACCCTTTCCATAGAGTGTTCCCTTGTACTTTGAAACGCCTTCGGCAGTACTTGTTTAGGTGTTACAGTCGTAAATGTTAATGGACGATAGGAATCAGCAACATAAAGAGGAATGTGCAGATTTTGAGGCATGGCTGTGGGTAATCAGCAATTAGCATTACTAGTACAGTATAAAGTCACGCATTTGCTGCTAACATTAAAGGGACGTTCCTTTAACTGCAGCTCATTGTTTAATAACGAACTTGCTGGATTTGTAATATCACCACATGTGGCAATTGAACAGAAAATATTCTTGGTTTTCTTTGTAATGTACAAAGAATTTATCCATACAGGAAAGTAATATTCTTTCAAAAATGTTCAACATGTTTATGACATTTTAAATCAAGAGGAAATTTGACAATTTTGATACAAGTGTTACCAATATTCATCACATTTCTGGAACAAAACAACAACAATGTTAAATTTGGTAGCATATAGCTTTTGAAGAATGTCTTCATGATCATGGTGACATCACAGGCCTCCTACCACTGTTTGATCCACATCCTGGAGTAGTTCAGGCATTGTCATTTATCTGGTAAAGAAAGTTTACATTCTACCAACCTTACCTCCTTGCTTTTGATTTGCCTAATTGATATAAACAAAAACAACTTTGGCTTTGGGGGATATTCCCAGTGGTGGACAATATGACACTTGTATGCAAGAGAAACATATTCTGCTCATGCATTAAGTTGAAAACCCCCCGCTCCATATCTTGTTCCTGTACCTCCTCTCCCAGTGTCCGAATGAAACAATTGACAATCTAAATTGAGTGCCAAGTGTCAAAATTTAGACTGAAATACAGTTGCATTGATTTTAGACAACAGATGTTTAAGAAGAATCCATCATTGCAACCAAAACGGTCTTCATTCTATGAAGGCTCTTCTAAGAACCTGTACTGTTAGTGGCATAAGAAAAACAACTAAAAAATACGTAAAAAGTTCGAAACAAAGCCAAAATTTGTATCAGAACAACTCTAGGAAAATCAGGCAGCATTACTTTAGACAATAATTAAGAACTTTGAAATACTAGATTAAGGAAAAACCAACCAATTTTCACTTTACCGTCTAATTGTGCTAGTAACAACTTTTAAATGTGGTAATCATGTCCATGTGAGATAGTTAATGACTCGGGGTAAACTTTACGAAGGCATCTGATAAAATAGAAAGTAAGTGTTTATTTCTTGCCTTCAAATTGAGAGAAAACAGAAAAAAGGTGTCAGATGCAAATAACTTTCCCTTCATCTTTTAAAATGTGGGAGGCCAATCTCTATCGATAGAGGCTGGCATTAATTTGATAATGATGAACACAGACTGATGAGTTATTAGACCATCTAAGGGGAGTTGGAATTGATCAATTAAATGTCTTGATAGCTGTCATATCCATAAAACTTGTTTTGTACCTCAAAATGTACGGCAACATTCAGCTCTTTTAATGAGGTTTGTGACCTTTCGGGAGGGCAAGCACATGAAACACCCCCTAAGAAGGTGTTTAGAAATGAATAGAGTATTAAAAAGCAATATCATGTGAGGGAACAGACATTCACTGACAAGACACTCTCTACTACTCTGCCCTTTAGTTTAATACTTTAAGACTCTGTTGAAATATTTTTAAAAGAAAGTCAAAGATTATTTGTCAAAATTTGTGACCATTTAATTCATTCAACCCTAAAATTCTTTCAACTACATTGATGATAGAATATAAGTTCGAGTAATTTTTGTTGAGTACATTTCTGCAAGGAATTAAACTCTGGACAGAACCTGAGCAAGAAAACTTAATGGCTATGGTACCGTGTCAAAATGACCCCCATATTCGGCTCAAATCCACAAATCTCATTATTAAATTTGTAAATCTTCTAGTTATGATGTAATCTGCTGTCTGGAGCAGTGAGTTGAAAAGAGTAGAATTTATATACTACAGATAGGATCACAGCCAAAAGGACAAGAAAATTGATAAAATCATTTTTATTATTTAGATTTATAGTAAAACATGGGACAGCTTTGATCTTATCTGTACGGAAAGTATCAGTAACTGCAAGATGTTAGAAAATGTTATGTATGACTTTATAGCAAGCCTAGTGGCAAGAGGTTCAATTATTCTTATCTCTGTGAAATCTGAATTTATGTTGTAAGACTTGAAAATATCTGTCTGAGATATGTCCGACACATTCATAATCCGTCTTGTGACTTGTTAAGGGATAATCCCTTCTAGGACAGGTTATCAAGTCCGACCAAACCTCTGAAGAAACATTCAGGTCTTGGCTGTAACTAACCATACTACTGCCATCATTTTGCTTTTATGCAAAACAATCTCTAAGAAGTGAATGTTTTAAATTATCCAGTTGGCACACTTGATGCCAACAGATTTTCTTAAAAGTTTGCTTATAAAAGAGCTAAGAAATGTTCTTGATGGTAGAGAACATGGACTTCTATAATATGATACAATACACAATACAATACAATGCACATAGAATACATTACAATGCAAATGTAATGCAATACCAGACATTTAAAGTTCTTAGTGTAACTATGTATTTGTTAGGCATTGCTGTGTATTCTTGGTATCCATGCATAATACAGTACATTACAATACAAAACAATACAATGCACATAGAATACATTACAATGCAAATGTAATGCAATACCAGACATTTAAAGTTCTTAGTGTGACTATGTAATTGTCCAGCATTGCTGTGTATTCTTGGTATCCATGCATAATACAGTACATTACAATACAAAACAATACAATGCACATAGAATACATTACAATGCAAATGTAATGCAATACCAGACATTTAAAGTTCTTAGTGTGACTATGTAATTGTCCAGCATTGCTGTGTATTCATGGTATCCATGCATAATACAGTACATTACAATACAATGCACATGGAATACAGTACGATGCAAATGTAATGCAATACCAGACATTTAAAGTTCTTAGTGTAACTATGTAATTATCCGGCATTGTTGTGTATTAATGGTATCCATGCATAATACAGTACAATACAATACAATACCACACCATACAGTACAACACAATACATTACAATACAATACAACACAATACATACAACACAATACATTACAATACAACACAACACAATACATTACAACACAATACATTACATTACAATACAACACAATTCATTACAATAGAACACAATACATTACAATAGAACACAATACATTACAATACATTACAATACATTACAATACAATACATTACAATACAATACAACACAACACAATACATACAACACAATACATTACAATACAACACAATACATTACAACACAATACATTACATTACAATACAACACAATACATTACATTATAATAGAACACAATACATTACAATAGAACACAAATAAATTACAATACATTTTAACATTACATAATATTAAGCAGTTCAAGTTAATAAACATGACTGATTTCATGAAACAACCTGACATATATTTCAACTGAGGTTATAGAGTCATCCTATCTACTGATTCATCTCACAAAGCAGCCACTGATTAATTTAATGTATCTTTAATTCTTCATGGCTCATTAAGTAATCATTAACCTTTCAACAGATTAGATTTAATGCTGGTGTAATGTCTATCGTCATCAAATATCCTTGGATATAGACTTTATTACTACATTTTGTTGCATTAGTATCTCATCGACACATTGATGAAGCCAACAACACATTATATCAGCCTACCACATATTCAGAGCAGGAAATAACAAATCAAGTTCTTTTAGTCGTCCTGTCAAATTTAGTTCAAGGTTCGATGGAAAAAAAGTGACAGTGAAAAATCATGAACCAACTGATAAATGGCAAAGAATATTGTAGCTAGAACAGGATTCCAGCCAGTGGACCTCAGGGGTATAAATTCTGTTCTCTACCAACTTATCCAACGTATCCAACCCTTAGTTGGTGGGGATCGTAAACCTCATTATCTTATATACTATGTGACCGGGGATCACATTACAACTCTGCTCTATCCAGCGAGCAGAATTTTTGGGCAGAAGTTTTAAATTTGTTTTATTACCTCTCAAACATATCAAGCAGATAATTTGCACCTTTTTTGAGGTGTGAAGGAAATCATCAGAATTGTTCATAGAGCATTGCTGTACCCACTCGTGTTAATCTGGTATGAGACCCTGAAATATGGTCAGGGCGGTAGGAGCCGGGGGGCACTGGAGGCACGTGCCCCCCCCCTCCAAAATAGCAAATGTTCCCTACTGGCAAATAAAATGTCTTTTGGATATCTTAAGCCTTTGTTAATTTTAATATTTTATTTTAATTATTCAAGTGCACCATTATAATATTGATAGCATACTGACACATCATATATATTTAAGTGATATGGCCGGTTTGTTTCAGTTTATAGCGTAACGAGTGGTGGTTGTGGAATGAGAAAGTGCCCCTCTGATGTTGTGCCCCCCCCCCATACTTTTTGGAAGCTTCCTACCCCCTGAATATGGTTTTAATGCAATACTTTCTCTTTTTTTTTCATTTCTAGTGCAATCCTAAGAGTTGTCAGAGAATATCGCAACATATCCTGGAGAGTCGAAGTCTAAGCTCTCTCCTAGCTGTGGTGACGTTATTAATCATATATGGAGCTTCCTTCTTAGTAATGGTAAGCTGTAGATGGGTTAAATATCATTAAAGGGAATCAAATTTTGCTGAATGCTACAGATGTGTTTAATATTGAATCCATAGAGAGGTTTCCATACAGTCTGTAACATGACTAAAACATGTAATGTTGAGTAAGAAACATTTATTCTAGATTTACAGGGATCTTCATCAGAGGTGTGAAACTGTTAATTCTGTATATCTGTCATCCCTTTCCTGGGGTGTAGCTCAGGATCAAAGCCAAGTAACAGGGTCTGTTTAATCAGTTGTTCCTGCTGTTAATGAGTTGAAAGTTTTCTGTAATGACCAAAAATTTCTTTCCTCTTTTCAAAACTGATTTTAAAATATGACATCTAGTCAGTTTCTTATTTTATTTGGAGGTCATTTGTTGTTTCGAATGTTGACTTGTATTCTCCTCAGTTTGTGTACGACTTCAACATTGACATGCGGTCCTGTGTGGCAAATGCATACAACGTATCGGAGAGTGAGGTCACGGAGACGATGGTTAACGACCTTGGATTAGAGCTCGGTAACGAAACATCCATGGTTTGCCGAGATTCCAAACTGGTTTGCCACTTTCCTCAGGTATGACTTAATAATGTCCATGTGATTTAATAATTTTGTTAAATATACATTTTGCAACTTTCCTGTTTGTTTTAACCGGCCTCTTTTGCCATTTTCCTTGCCTCGGGTGTAGTAGTTAGCACTGTCCCTTTGTTTTAACTTGTACCGACCTGTTAGATAGGTCTGGTGAGGTTCTACATATACAGGACCTACATTTTTTGCAACATTAATACCTAAACGCAAGTCATCAATAATAATATTGATGATGGTGACAATGATAATGATGTAAGTCATCAATATTAATATTGATGATGGTGACAATGATAATGATGATTTCTAAGCTTAAAATGGTTATTGCTTCATGTCGGTTTATTAAGTTAGATAACAGTTATAACAGCTTGGGCCTGATACTCATGTGCAAAGGTTATAACAACTTATGCCGGATGCTTATATATAAAACAAAAAGCTATGTACCTAAGCAACTTTAACATTCCTCTTTAATAGTCCTACCTAGCAAAGTTACATGTTATTAAACATTTTGAAAATGACAAACTATGCAAACACCTGTTGTGATAATACTAAACTTACTACAAGATACAGTCTCAGTGTTAATGGGTGTGTTCTACGTTGCTGTATGATCAGTATAACCAACCTACTCCGAGAAGCGACTCATAAGATAAAGATGTAAAGTACGGTGGTTGATTTAACTAAAGAAGATGACAAATACTTCAGGTATAACAGAGGATACGAAAGCTCCATAACCTTGAATGATCACTTATGCCCCAGCTACTTTACCCAAAAGTAATTTTCCACATTTTGGAGAAGTAAATATAAAGTTTCTTGCAAATTAATCTGCTTAAAGTAATATTTTGTTTTAAAGAATTATTTAGAGAGAAAAATGAATCCCAAAAAGCTAAGAAGGAAATTGGATTTCTTTCATTCTTTCTTATATTATCAATGTTTACAATAGAATGAATGAATTGATTGTATAAACTCCTTTGATCAAGTTTGCTATAAGAAGTAATATGAATGTGGAGCGGTTCATCGGATCTGAAGACGGGATAAGAAATTGCGTCTACGAGATGATCAAGCCGTTGAGAATATAAGATCCTGAAGCTGGATTATATGTAGATTTGTAAAATGAGGAAGGGCATGGTAGGAGAAAGTAAAGTCACAGAGCAAAAGAGTTTCCAAATTCCTGTGTTCAGGGGAGGTACCTTTCAAAATATAAAAATTCTTGTATTTTATTGTAAGCAAATATCGGCTATTATTTATGGATGTAATCAAGTTATTAATAGATGAGTGGAGTTGGTAATGTGATGAATTTGACATAAATAAAAAATGACCTTCAATTTAAGATCTCAAGAGAGTCTCATTTCTTTCCCAAGTCTTCCTCAATTTGAAAGTTTGAAAACAACATTTAAACTTTTTGTGGGTGGCTGTCTTTTGTTTGTGGTTGGAAGTCTAAACAGTTGCCCTGGAAACGACAGACCTGTTTTCTTCAGCTGTCTTAAGATGACAAACAGATGTTTGTCGGGTACCTTTCGATTCCTCCCAACTCCAAAATGATATACTCTATATTTAGAATACCAAGTGATGGCCCCAACACATGGCCCCAGTGCTTGTTTGGTATGGATCAAAAGTGGGCCGGGTTCAGAAAGTGGCCTCCTGGTTTTAATTTAACTATGAAGTACAGGTGCACAGCAGATGGTGTTTTGATGTTCACAGTTTTGATCTGTACAAAAACAACTTGAACGTAGCTATTTGCATCAATTTTTGGTTTAGTTTTTGGAACTATTTAATACCGAAATGCCATAAGATTACATTCATTGGCTTGACTAGTCAAGTTACATTTCAAAATAATAGAAAAAAATATTGAAAGTTTGTGAACATTTCCATCTGCCTTTGTTTGATTTTTCATCTTCATCAGTTTTTCTCTCTTTCTCTCCTAGTACTTCACCCAGTGCATATTACTGGTGATGATGAGTTGTGCTGTTTTCCAGCAAATTAGCAGTTTAACAAAGATGGGTCTGCTGCTCCTCATGGGTTTGGTCTACGTCCTCCTGATGGAGTTTGTTACGGTCAATCTCTATGACAACCACGACCTCTTACAGAGGGCACATGCAGGGTATGTAAAATAACTGAGTAAATTTAGAGTAATCATGTTAATATTTAGCTCTCTGTTTTAGAATGCAGATTCACACTCAATATGTGTTTCACTTGAAGTTTACTACTTGTTCATATAGGTTATCAGTTGTGGATCCAGGACTTCCCAGCTGGGGGAGGGGGGTGCAGGGGTGGGAGACAAGCATAGCTACATACCAAAATATCCAGCAAAACAGCAGTGCATAAGAAAACAACATATAAAACAACATATAACAAAGTATGGAATGCCCAACGCCTGAAGCTTGGTAATGTTTTTCCACTATTCATCTTATGGGTTTAGCTAATATTTAGTTCTAAAATGAAAAAGTCACAAGGGGGAGCACCTTCCCTAGATCCAGTCCTGGTTGTTCACAATTGTATTATTAGCATCAGGAAAGTATGTATGCCAGTGATGGGGGGAGGAGACAAATATTTGTCTGCCCCCCCTCTTTCCCCTTTAGAAAATAGCCCCCTGGGAAAACTTTGAGCCCCCCTAAAAAATGAAGGCTAGCTTTGCCCCTGCCCTTAAACCTTCCAGCCCTGTACAATCCATCTCAATTCTCTGTCCACTCCAATGTATACCGTTTTCGAGTCTCCAGACATATAACACATCATTTCTATAAGCCATTGCTCTCTATCTCACTCTAACCCACTTCTGAATGCCAAAAGAGAAATAACAGTTCACACACAGTTTGATGTTGATATGCAATACTTTTTGTTAATAAGTGCACTCAAAAGAATGTGCCCGATATTTAAACTCTTAAATGAGTCTTCAAAGCAAAGACATGACGAAGAAAATAGTAAAAGTATTCCGTGATCAAATCGGATGCAGCCATCTTAAGATAATTGGAACTTTTATCAGATTAACTATGTTCTCCTTTTATGTCAGATCAGGATAAATGCGGTAATTGGATCTCTTCTGAATTAACCTACTTTCTGTCAACCAATAGTTGGTTTGCTAAAACTATTTCTACGGATGCCCTAAATATTTACAAAACGAGCGGATGCAATTTGGAAACAGCTGTCAAATTATATTTTCTTAAAACTTCAATTTTATTTGTGGAGTATTTTTAGAGTAATTTTCTCCAGTCACAGAATGGGCTTTCAAAGCCCAGTGGTGAAAGTAAACACATATAGGTCGAAGCTTCAATGAAAGCAGTTTCTGTCAAA
>KN886465.1:14068-29346 GCA_000934455.1 Apostichopus parvimensis
TGTTATTAGTAAGGAATGAAACCATCCTCAGGGTATGATTGAGAACCACTGTTAGCTGTGTGGTATGTAGTTTAATATAACCGGAAGCTAACTGTTTGTTTGACCTATGTGTATTAGCTGGTTTGTTATTAGTAAGGAATGAAACCATCCTCAGGGTATGGTTGAGAACCACTGTTAGCTGTGTGGTATGTAGTTTAAAATAACCAGAAGCTAACTGTTTGTTTGAAAGTGTGCAATCTGGTTTGTTATTGGTAAGGAATGAAACCATCCTCAGGGTATGATTGAGAACCACTGTTAGCCGTGTGGTATGTAGTTTAAAATAACCGGAAGCTAACTGTATGTTTTAACGGTGTGTAATCTGGTTTGTTATTGGTAAGAAATCATCCCCAGGGTATGACTGAGAACCACTGTTAGCCGTGTGATATGTAGTTGAATTGATATTCTCAAGTCTAAGCATCATGTTTAGCATAGAAGCATCCTCAGGCCAACAGCCTCTCAGTATCAAGTATCAGATGTTTCATATAATTCCTATAAATTATGGTGATGTCAATACCTGTGAGGGTCAGTGCTCTGTAAGGTACCTTGAAGTTGTAGTTTCCCCTTCTTGTTGTACCCAATATGTTATTCCACTCAACTACTCAACCATGAATTAATGACACACTCAGCTTTGGGTTCTTCTGTTTTTTGTTGCTTATTGTTATAGATATGGACGAATGCGCAGCAGGATTCCATGACTGTGACAGTAACGCCACCTGTATCAACTTGGGTGGTTCCTATGCATGTGAATGTAAGAGTGGTTTCTTCAGCTATGGCCTACAGTCTAGTGCTGGGGTAGCTCGAGGCCTGGGTGCATGTACAGGTAGGTTTGTAGCAGTGACCAGTTAACTGTAGGATTATTGCTACAGAGCAGCAACAAAGATGTTAACATGAAGTTTGTTATTACATCATAACTCTAACCAGACATGAGGGGTTCAGCCTTTACTAATAGGTGCCAGCATATATGTTGCACTTGTTATATCAAACACTGACTTGTCTGAACATACATCTACACTATGTTAGAACTTGTGTGTGCCATCTTCTTTAGTATGAATCATGCTCTACAGCATGGTTGGAAAACTTCCCAAAATAATACTATGTTTGATATACCTTGCATATTAATTAGGCTAAATTTACTTCTCATATTTATTTCTGATATGACAATGATCATAACACCCAATGTCACCTTATAATACTTATACAAAGATTTTCTTTTTCAATTTATATTCCAGATATCAATGAATGCGATTTGGGTGTTCATGGCTGTCATGAATATGCAAACTGTGATAATGAAATTGGTAGCTACAGATGTACCTGCAGAAGTGGTTACCATGGAGATGGTCATACCTGCTTAGGTAGGTTCTATTGTTATTGTCATAATATTTTCTCGACTGTTAATTTCTTCAAATATTGTGCTGTCCCCAACTATTCTGTTAAACGTTGTGATATCCTTTTATGATGCATCAGTTATTGTATCAGTGAAATTACTTCAATCATTCTCTCTGTCTGTTTCAGACATTAATGAATGTGAGACCAGTATACCGTGTGCTGGCGAACCGAACAAAATCTGCCTAAACCGTGAAGGCACCAATCAGTGTGTCTGTCAGTACGGATTTACAGAGGATGCTGGTGGTAGCTGTCAAGGTACGTATGAATGTAAACCTCTCATCTCTGTGAAAGTATCATCCAGTTGTAACCACTATAACATATTTCTGTCTCATCGGATATGATGGTTTCATTCTTGTTTGTATTTATTTTGTATTTATTTTGTATTTATTTTGTATTTATTTTGTATTTATTTTTAACAAGATGACTTTCTTCGTCTTGAATTACAGATGCGGACACATTTCAACTCAATATCATCTTCACTGACATAAAAGGTCTACAGACAAACGTGAACTACCATCTAATCAAAGAGAGTGACTTAGATCAACTTACAGAGGATGTGAGTGATTTCATCATCAACATATTCCATCTAGCAGCTATCAAATAATTAATCATATCTATTGAAAATAAGTCCAATATCTGTTACTGTCTGGTCACCTTATTTACTGTTTGATACATTCTTACGTTTCTTCGTAAATATACCTACAATTCATCACCATCACCAGTTCTCTTTTGGTTAGAGACAAACTTGGTGCTTTCTCTTCACCTACAGGAACAAACCAATTCTGGTGTGACTTTGAAACTTCTTCTTGTCCCACCGTAACTGAAAACTTTAATCTCGGAACTGATTTATGGAAACCCTTCCTTCGTTAACCTATGTTCGTCTCTGAGAAAATACGTAGGCTTTTCATATATGTTACATTATTTTCATTGGATTCATATATGTTACATTATTTCCAATGGATTCTTTATGTTATGTTACATTTTCTTTAACATTTATCGGTACTTGTTTTGTTCTCATCACAGATCCAGAAGGTACTCGACGATTCTTCTATATCGTCTAATATTCTCAACTCGCGAATAAATTCAATGACCAAATCATCGTCAGAATATGCACTAGTGACCCTTCGAGTTGACTCGGACAAAGCAGGTGCCCTCTCTGCAGACATGGTACTCGATGCCTTCAACGGTGGGCTGAGTGGTCGCAATAAGAGGCTGGTGCCTCCCGACAGTATGGTGCTCTCTGCAACAGCCGAAGTGCCCGGTATGACCGCTGCATAATATTACTCTAACTCATAAACCGAGAAAAAAGTTTTCTCTTGTTCACAGTTATATTCCAAGTTAGCTTCATTGTAGAATATTTCTAGGAATTTTGATGATATCGGTACCCATAGAGTTGATTGTGTACAATAATAGCAGTTAGAGTTCAACAAAGTTTCGCTTATATTTGAAAGCAGAAAATTTGCCTTGTATTTTAATACATAAGTGAGCGTCCAAGCGTCACTCAACTTCAAGAATTGAACAAAGAGGCATACACAGTTCAAACAGAAATGCATTGTGTATTACAATCACAATTATTGCAAAATGTATGGAAACATAAAGAAAGTCCAGTTAAGATGTTACAGGTTGTTCCTTGTTCCTTTGTTGAGAAACTAAAATTTAAGAAGAAAAATGCAAAGAAATTCCTTAACTTTCATCACCAAAGAGGAAGTAGAAATGAAGGACATGCCTGTTACATTAGATCTAACAAATATTGACAACGACTAGCTACCATATTATTGGCAATATGGATTGAAAACCCTGACGGGCAATTTAATGCTCACTACCTCGATATCCCTATAATTATCTTATCTGTTATTCAATTTCACATTTTCATCGTAACAGAACAATTTTCTTTATGAGTTTTCAATTGTTTCTTTGTTTTATCTTTCATTATAGATATTGATCCCTGCAGAACAGGTAGCCATGACTGCTTTCAGAGGATGTTCAGAAGCTGCGTTTATTCAGGCGCCGGTCAATACCAATGTGCGGAATGTCCTCAGTATTTCCAACTAGTCAACAATGTCTGTGTCGCTGACCCCTGCCAGACGGGAAACAACGACTGCAGTGCCAGGCACTTTGATGTCTGTGTGTTTGTCCGATCCGGTGACTTTCTCTGTGAAACGTGCAGCGACGGCTTCGTAGCAGAAGATGCAGACACCTGCATTACAGACCCGTGCAACGAAGGGTCGCGAATCTGTTCCCAACAGAACTTTAATAGCTGCGTAGTAGACGGAAGCAACCGTTTCCACTGTCAGGACTGCAGGCTGGGCTTCAGGTTACAGAATGGCCGTTGTATAGGAGATACAGGTGAGTCTAACACTTAATGCATACTTAATACCACAATAGCTATGCTGTAACTTATGCTATGTCTACTGGTTGAAGATCTACAATGTAACTTGTGAAGGAAACCTGTGAAGAAGGCGAGTGGCTGAGGCAATGGACTCGGCGATCTAAGGATTGCGGATTGCAGTCCTGGCAGGATTGTAACATTGTTTCTTTTGTCTCCAGTTTAATTCAAATGTAGTTCTACTATATTGAAACAAAGTAAAACAGCCATATGATTGAAATGCCATTACATAAATAATTGTACAGAAATTTAGTGACAAAAGAAACAATTGGTAGAAAGGATTGACAAGACCTCAGAGAACTAACACTACGGAAAAGTTTGTTTGAAGTTATTGGAATTTTACCTAAGAGCCACAATGATAGCTGAGTATAGTATCAATATAGGGTACCCTTTTAAAATTGTTGGACTATTGATATTATTTCATATTATATTTTATGATATATTGCATAACATAATATATTGTATGTTATATTATTTCATATTATTTTTATGATATATTGTATGGCATATTATATATTGTATGTTATATGTAATATATAATATAAGATATATTTATATTTATAGTACACTTTATGTATATGATTTCCTTCTGAGAGTAAGATTAATGTTTGTGAGTTGATTTCCATTAACACATTTGTGGTAATATCATCACAGATAACAACCCTTGTTTCAATGGAGTGAGCACCTGCTCATTAAGGTCTTATCAGACTTGTGTGTATGATGCAGCAGACAATACATACCATTGTGAAGATTGTCTAGCCGGATATAAAGAGGAAGGAGAACAGTGCTTAGCAGACCCCTGCCAACTAGGTCTCAGCGATTGCCACCTCAGAAATTATGAAAGATGTCTTTACCAGCCAGGAGGCAGCTTCACTTGTGAAAAGTGTCAAGTTGGTTTTACTGAAGTGAATGGGGAATGTATATCTACAGGTACTATTCTTAAGTGCTATCTGTTACAATATTATCAATTGTTGGTTAATTCTTTTCATCTTTGGAGCGAAATAAATCACAGTAGTTTTCTCTGAAAGAGTTGAGATATCCTTTAAAGGAGACACAAACCCAACCATCATTATTGATCATTGTGATAAAGGAAACTGTCATCAACAACTGTAATAAAATCATATTAAATTTGCAAGAAGTTGACAGATTTTTTTTTTTTTTCACACACCATCCTAGACACTTGATCGAGTCTAAATGTGACATTCTTGAGCCGCATGTGCTTCAGTTATGTATTTATCCATTAATTACATTGATTTTTTTTTTTTTTTTTGTAAATGCTGAATCAAACATATTTAAACATGAGCTAATGATTGCAGTGGTTTCAGTGTTTACACATTGTACCTTGACATCTCTATCTATATGGAAACAAGATTGGAGGAGTTGTTCTTCATAAAGATTTCTGTCATACCAGCCAGAGCTGATGGTTGGTTTTGTGCCTATTGGTTTATCCTTTGGATCAATGAAAATTGTACAAACCATGAAAGAGACATCATAAAAGAAGAGAATACGGACATAAATGATAGATTTTATTTAGTAAGAGTTGGAATGAATAATTCCTCTAGTATGGCATAGCAAAGGGTGCTACTCAACTTTCTAACATACCACAGTAATGCATGTGAATATAGCAGAAAATAAGACATTGATTTGGCAAACAAAGTCTGCATTCATACCCTGACCCTTATCTTCAATTAAACTGTGTCTTTAAACCCATTAGCAAATAACAGGTTTTTGTTTGGTTTGTTTTAATTGCCTGAAGCCTTTGTTTATCAAGAGCATAATTTACTACTGCGATTGTTTAATGTTTACTGAGGATCAGCAGTGTTGACGAAATGTGACTGTTATCTCCTCGTACTTTACCTTGTCTCCCTCAGGTCAAGCAGAGTTCAAACGTTTCCGTGGTAAGGTCCGAGTTACGGCCATCAACTCCAGCACAGAGCTTGCAACCTTCCAGAACAGCCTACAGGATCTCAGTTCGAGGTTGTTCAGAGATTACGAAGAGCACTTCTGTGATGTGGTAGGTCATAGTCTGTACACTATATATATATATTATTTAGGTTTACAGTCTTTTTCAGGGCCAAGGCCCTCTCACACGACTTAACCCTGGTCATTGGTCACACCTACACACCAAAGTGTGCACAATCAATCAATCTCTCCTGGGGCACCACAGTGCACCACAACCACGTGTCCCCCAGGGGATTTCCCATAGGGTGCAGCCACAAACCGACGCGTGCAACTATATACAAGTTACCTCGCAAGTCCCATTTATACACCTGGGTGAAGAGAGGCAATGGAGATGAAGTGCCTTGCCCAAGGACACAACGCAATGGTCTGGCCAGGACTCGAACCTATAATCCTTAGATCACAAGTCCACTGCCTTAACCACTTGACCACAACGCCCTCAAATATAGATATATATAACTATATATATAGGAAAACCGTAGATTGCTCTTGGATGAAAAACCCACCTTACTTTGACCTGGCCGGGTATTGAACCCGGAACCTCCAAATTGCTAAGCCTCATTGCTTCAAATGCCACCGCCTTTATCCACTCGGCCACAGCACCGGTATATCATAACTGATGGTTTATTATTGAACTCATCCACCCCCCTGCTCCTGCAACTACCATCCCCATAACTCTCCAGAGAGAAGCGAGTGGTATACATATAACTCGCATATAACATATAACTAGAGGGGTATACATATAACTCGCATATAACAACTAGAGGGGTATACATATAACTCGCATATAACATATAACTAGAGGGGTATACATATAACTCGCATATAACATAACTAGAGGGGTATACATATAACTTGCATATAACATATAACTAGAGGGGTATACATATAACTCGCATGTAACTTATAACTAGAGGGGTATACATATAACTCGCGTACTCTGGTGACAAAAGATTCCCTTGTCTTATGTTTCATTATTTGTCTTTCTCTTTAGTACACCCACTCACTGATAACACAGAATCCAGCCATTGGTCAGGATTTCATCCAGTGCTTCATGCTGGCTTTCCAGGAAGGTTCCATCATATCATATTTTGTTATTGACGTCGTAGCTCGTAGCAGCCTACAATCCTTAGACTTGGAGACGGCAATTCTGCAAGCAGCCAGAGACGATGGCCAACATCTTTATCTTTACAACAGACTTGCAACTCGTAGTCTAACAATAGATGGGTCTTCCATAAGCTTCATAGGTTTGTTTTCTTCTTGATTGTATTTTATCTAAACTCATCTTTGATAGTGGAAACCATTTATTAGGCTCCAAGTTGATTTGTGTTGACAATGTCAACATTAGCCGTTGATTTCCGAGAACTAAAGATAAGACACTTTAAAGTATTAGTAGTGATAACATGAAGGTAACTTACATTAGCAATAATGGGGGAATAAAGATCAGTTTGCTAGGTTGTAATAGGCTAATATCCAGCGATATGAACCAGTGGTTTGGTCCAGTGGATATGAGAACGACCGCTTAAACCTAGAATTGTACACAGTTTATTACATGAGTTCCATCCAGGAAACTAAGTCACAGTATTCCCATCGGAAAATATTTTTTATGTGGTAACAAAACAAGTCCAACATTGATAAATGGGTAGCCACTGTATATGAAGTGTAAGCTACAAGTCCTTTATGCTGTGACACTCCCTCTATTAAGAGTATGTACAACTTACATCCGGACTAGAAAATGAAATGGTTGGATATAGATGTTATGTTCCCTAGTACCATGATTAAAAAGCAACTTCATAATCGCAAATATCTATCGGAACGATCTCTATGGCTCTCGACGTCGTTGACGCTATCGTGATATGTGAATTGACAAAACACACATACTACAATGTGATAGTACCATTTATCATCTTTATCATCTAATGTCAATGTTTACATTCAAGTTGTTTGTTTGTTGTTTGTATGCTCATCCCCCGATTTGTCACGTAGAGATTGTATGGTATGTTTCAATAACAAACATGTGACTACTGGTTCACAGTGGAATTGAACCAGAGTTTAAAAAACAAGATTAGTTTTTTTCTGGACAAGTCCACAGAAAACAGCAAAATATTAACTGCACAGTTAGGAATGCGATTACTGCTTTTCAATATTTATTATTGTAATATATTACCACCTGATCTGACACCATCAGGTACAACAGTCAGTTTTGTTCAAATGCATGTTTATTTGAATTGTTTACACCCTATCTGCAGATACTTCAAGATATGGATGTAACAGGAACTTAATTTGCCTGAATGGAGGAAGCTGTTTAGAAGATCCACAAGTGTATAACTATGTCTGCAGGTTAGTTGGAGATGTATCACAGAGGGGGATAGTTAACAACAAGTCCATGTACTAATTAATAAAACGCTATGACACAGGGTATATAGAAGCTGACCGTTTATTAATTTCAGGAGTGCCTCTCCTGTTGGTGGATTCTGACTGAATTATTTTGTTATAAGAAATGAAATGCTTATTAAAGTGCAAAGTGTATAAAATATATTTCACTGAAAAGAAATGAACAGTGAACATGAGCAGTAGAGAAGCAAAATACTGATGATAATAATAAACTTGTACTCTGAAGTGCTTAGTAGTAAACTGAACTCTCAGCTCCCATTATGTCCCTATTTAAACACTCCAAAATAGCAACATTAGAAAGAAAATACTTAATTGATGACCACTCCATGGGAGGTAACCCTGACTACAGCCAGAGATGAGGTAAGCCTGGTACAGCAAGGCCAGGGGTAATAAACATGGCTAGGTGTGAACATATATGTAGATGTGTTTGTGACATATAGCCTTGGTCAGTTAAATAATGAGTAACATATGTGAACTATATAGCACAAGCATGATGACTAACATAATAACATGATATGATAAGATACACAGAAAACATAACATTTAGAAACATTAAAACATACACAGAATGTATAGAATGAACCCTGTATTAAACTAACATAACAAGGCAAGTCAACCTGATCAACATATTGACTATTGTTCTGCTCTATGGCAACCAAGTTTATGGGATCATTTTATGGTCATCAAGCATATCTGATTAATATTAACCAAATGAACTAGCCGATCTACAGATCCAAAGTTTAAGTGATCCACATTAATCAAGTTTGTCGGATTGATATCTATCAAGTGAAGTTCATCAATAGAACCCAAGCCTATGCGATTGATATAGACCAAGATTGATCTGTTCGGTATTAACCAGGCAGTTTCCTTCTTGTGATGTTTACCAATGAAGTTGAACTCACATAAATAAAGCAAGGTTAACAAGTTTACATAGTTGATAAAGTTGTTGGTATAAGAATGATAGTCTACCAGAAAATCTGGATAACAGGTCAATGAATTGCAGGTTTCTGAATGATGAGGTTTATAAAAGGTGTGTGTGTTGAATTTGGTAAAAAACTTCTATACTGATATGATACTGAAAACAGCATAAAAAAAGTCAGTTCATATAACGCTCGACTAGTCAAGTTATCATTTCAAATAATGATGATAGCATATATCATCGAGCATATATCTGAATATTGGCCAGTTTGTATTTTGGACATGGTTAGTACTAATTTATGAAAATGTGTCTGGACTGCAGAAATGAAACAATCTTGAGGATGAAGGCTGTCTTAGTTTGATCCATGTGAATCTCATTTTGAACTAATGCTCTTTAGATCATCTTTGGTATAAAATATGCCAAAGATTGATGACCAGATGCAAAAGCTGTTTAAGGAATGTATCTCTTACTTGTTGCCAGTGTGCATGTATTAATCAATAATAATAATAAATGAGACTTATATAGCGCCAAATCAGTAAACAAAAGTCACTGCAAAAGGCGCTTTACAAAGAAAGTAAATTAATTTACAAAAGAACAAGTGAAAAAGTGGGTCTTAAATAGACTTTTGAAAGTAGAAAGTTTATAGCATGTTCGAATGTGATCTGGTAACTTGTTCCAGAGATAAGAGGCAGAGTATTCGAAGCTTCTGTAACCGTAGGTCTTCAAGCATGGTATAGGAACAATACAGTTTGTTGGAGGAACGAAGTGTGCGAGCTGGAATATATGGCAAGAGAATACAAGGACCTGATCATAATGTGATCAAGCTGCTCTTGGAAACCTATTCAATGTCGTCTCTCTTTCTCTCTTCTGTTTTACAGATGCCCCCCTGAATTTACTGGTGACCGTTGTCATCTGTCTGCCTCAGTAACAAGTATGTCACTTCCTAATTATTGCTTAGATTATTTTAAAAGTACTTTTATGCATTCTGAGGATCCCTTGTGTCTACTTTATCCCCCAAAAAAGTTTATTTCTAGTCATTTTAAGGAAACAACAATCAAGGACCGTTAGGAACTTATTTATAAATAGTTTTTTTTAATTTTCATATGCTTACTTTTGACATCAATAGAACAAAGCAATGAGTATCAGGTGATCTGGATGGAATAATAATTTTAAAATTACCAAATTGATTCAGATTTGGAACTTTCTTTTCTAGGTTTTTTTTTTTCTTAGTTAGTTGCAAACTGAAAACTTTTGAAGACAAGTAATATGTACGACCCATAGTTTCTTCCTCATTATAAATCTTATGGTATCTTAATTTCAATCCTATTGTTTTCCACTATTACTCCTATTGTACTCCATTATTGTATTTCCACTCTTCAATCCTATTGTGTTCCCCTTTCAATTCCATTATTTGCCCCTGTTTGTGTTTCATGTCTTTACCCTATTGTTTCCACATAACTCCTATTGTATTCCATTATTGTTCCTTTTGTATTCTATCGCTACTCCTATTGTATTTCACTATTAATCCTATCGTATTTCACCATTAATCCTATTGTATTTCACTATTAATTCTATTGGATGTTACTCAGTCTAAGCTGTAGGTGAAGAAGAGAAGTTGTTAGTTCCTAATGGACATTCGTTTGACGTTAAACAAAATTACCTTCATTTTTGTATATGTTTCGTTGTTTTGGTCTCTTTTGACATTTTTATTTGAATTATCTTTGTGTCTACTCATAACCAGCAACCACTCCATCTGTGCTTCCAGAGGATCCTACCAACAGTCCAGCCTCATTGCTGGTGGTATTAGCGGTTATAGTAGTCTTTATGGTGGTTCTTCTCAGTGCATGCTGCTGCTGTTTCTTGGTATTCAATATGCAATCCAAGAAACGTGCCTGGGAGCAACAGCAGAGGGAAGCTATGCAACGGATGGCTCAAAGGCGTTATCCCAACAGAAGACCGATCAGGGATATCGGAGTGGTGCGGAACATGCTCGCAAAGAAATTGGCTGAGGAGGAGATGGAAATGCAGGAGGAGATGGACGATTACAGCGAAGAGAATATCAGACACGACGAGAAACGGTTAAGCCATCTAACAGATGTGCTCCGTCATGCAAACTTCTTAAATGTAAGTAATGCCATTGTATTCATGTTGAGGGGCAGCATACCAGATCATCACCACCGGTTACAGTAGTTGAGTACCAGATCACCACTGGTTATATGGTGGTTATTGTAATTGGTAGTTGAGTACCCGATCATCACTGTTTACATGATGATTATTGTAATACAGGATGGTTATTGTAATCGATGGTTGCGTACCAAATCATCACTGGTTACATGATGGTTACTATAATGATGGCGTACCAGTTCACCACTGGTTACATGATGATTATTGTAATTGGTAGTTGAGTACCCGATCATCACTGTTTACATGATGATTATTGTAATACAGGATGGTTATTGTAATCGATGGTTGTGTACCAAATCATCAATGGTTACATGATGGTTACTATCATGATGGTTATTGTAATCAGTGGTTGTGTAGCTGGTCTCTTCTGGTTACATGAGCATATGTCATCTGATTAGTAATGAGTGGCAGTGTGCCGACAGTTGTGTTAGTGATTTCTCAGTGTTTAGATTTGGCAAATGATTAAGTAAGTAACAAGCTTCTAAAGTAACATCTCTTCTTTTTTGGGTTAACAGGAGAGGATGATTAGGCATGGTAGTAACCTTCCAGTATATAATCATGCTTACTCTGATGATGAAACAGAAGGCTCGTCTCAGAGACAAGAATTTGAGGTACCCCTGGTCGCTGATGGCTCAGAATTTGCTAGTATACAAAAAGGGGTATGTATATATAACATCTTTATATTTAGTTTTTATTCTGATAATCTTCATTGCCGCAAAAACAACAAAATATTTATTCATTTAACTGTGGATTTCAACCAGTGTTACATTCGTATAATGTCCATACTGTAACTTGACATACAATGTACAAATATTAAGATATCCTGAATAACTGGTTGTTGATTATATTTTAATATTTTCAACTTGTGTCACTGAAATGAACACTTCTTTAATTCTAGAAGTTCAAAAGAAATGAATATTTGAAGCCAATACCTGATTTTCCAAAAAAAAATTGTTTTCATAGCGTCTCTCTGATTCTGTTGAGATGGCTACTATTCCTGAATCTATGGAAATGGATGCTATGTCAAGATCATCATCTGACCCACCAGCATACTCAGAGATGGAGAGAGATCTGAAAACCTCAGCCTGGTAGTCAAGGCATCAACAGGTGAATGAGCAAAACAACTGATTTCAAAGGATGAGATGGAAGCAATGTACCTCTTTAGCACTGATCCCCCCCCCTAAAAAATAACAACCTGTAATAACAATAAATATATAAACAGTTATTAGCACAATCTGGTTTGTAGACATAAGTAGAGGCCTTATGGTTGGCCTAAATATGCCTCAGAATACACCATTTGCAGGCCGGGGGAGGGGAGGGATGGGAGGGAACCTGCAATCAGAGTACACTACAATGACATCAGAGCCACACCCTCCGCCCTTTAAAATCATGGATTTGCCCTTGAATGCATATTGATCATCACATGATCTTCAAGCAATAAACTTGAATGCTTTTTATTAATAAATGTTCAGTCTGTGACCATGGCTCAGTATTCAGTGATTGTCAGACTTATTTCTACGGATAACTATTCCCCAAGCGAAATATTACCAACTTTGGCTACCATTTCAAACACACAAATATCCTTGTCAACATTTTCTCTTCTTATTTCACAGAACATTTCTTGGCAATAGATATGAAGCCAAGATTGAGGTAGTTCAACTATGGAGTGCTCTATCAGCAATCCTCTCATGTCAAAGTCTTTCATGTTTTGAGTATTTTAATCATTCGTAATACACACTTTTGTCTTTGTTTAAAGTAATCTTGACTTTATATTTTGAATGTCAAATTTAGAAAATAATGACTTTGCATATGAGCTGAGAAATATTACTCGAGATTCAGAAATGTACAGGTAAAGTAAATATTAAAATCTTATGATTGGAAAGCTTAAGCATCGTTGCAGTTGAATAATTTTCCTGAAATGTATGAATTTAAAGTTAAGGTTTACCATTAGGTGAAATAAAACATCAATGCTTCCTTGCATTATCGCAGATATTAATACCATCAGAACTATAAAAAAAAATAATAATAATATCGTATACATACTGTCAGCTATTTCCAGGGTAACTTTTTGTTACTAAAAGTTGAAAGGTTTTTCACATAAAATGTCATGATGTCATCCTCGAACACTATATTAACTATCGAAGTTGTTCAGAAAAAGGAACTTTTCTTGTATTCCAGACCCTTTCATGAGGTCAAATGTTTATTATGTTGGTGAGTCTCCACAAGAAATGGTGAAATAAAATATTAAAATAAACTTGTGATATTACCTAATTTTGAGGGCAATCTTGAAATTATGCTTTTAATACTTCTCTTAGTATTTCTCTATATACTTGTTGATTTATGGAAAATGTTCATATACAAAGGAAGCATTTATTTACTTCAATATGTAATCAATCTTTGGACTGAAATGGACTTAATCGGTAATTTGGAGAATGCAAAGGTGTTGCCTCCTCTGACACACATCCTGCTGTGACTACAGTTGCCAATGTCCGTAATTATTATGTTCGCCGTCATCAAATAAAGACAAACCCATCAACAGTTAATGGTACATCTAAAATAGACAGTATATACTCTATTCAAAAATTAAATTCAATATTATCTGTTATCATAATTTTTTCATATATTCATCTAATTCAATAGATAGATCTGATAATGTAGGATTTGGGAAATAAAAGGGTCATTTTGAGAAATAAGGAGAGATTTGCGTTTTCTTTTTTCTTTTCTTGTTTTCGATATATCTGGAATCACCCAGAACTTAGGCATTCCAGTTTTTGCTTGTGGGTGTGTTAGTGTATGTGATGCTCATGTTTTGTAAAAACTAAATTTCCAGAACTGTCAGTCAGTTTTTGTTTGCAACTTGTTGCTTGCTGCAGTGACAGACTCTGAACCAGGAATGGTCGCTGTTCTTTTATTCGGGATCTCATGCATATTGAGTAGGACGGAATTGTCTTTACTAGTTTCAACGATTCAATTTCTCCGTAACTGCATGTTGTTATGACTTTCTTATAGATGGACATGTTAGTAGACCATTATTGCAATATTAAGAAATGCTATTTTAGTGTAGCAAAACAAAATATTCTTTGTCTGCTGGGAAAATGCGATGTTGATTAAAATATTGTGTAAAATATAGACACCCAGATACCTGGCAACTATAGAAAACAGAAATTTGTAAAACAATAACATCTGCTGGTTGATTTATGAGCTTGACATTATTTGCACATTACTTGTGCAACTACTTGCACTCAACCAAGATAGATCGGGATGGGAGAGGTCTCATTTCCCAAGGTTGTAGAGTAAGACAGATTTCAAGGATTCACTGTCTGTAAACTTAAGGCCCGGTCACACTATACCGATATTTTATCGGAATACTATCCGATTATCCCGGAGGAATCGAAACAGCCAGTTTTTCGTTCGGGTCTTCTAACCACAGTGATAAAGGACCTGATTTGATATCTGTTGAGCCATTCCGATGTGGAATAGCCCTCTCCTAACTTTTGATATTGACTCCGTTTCCTTTTATCGGATAGCTATCCTATTTCTCTTCCGATTTTTATCGTTTTTTGATGTGACGTCACTTCGGAATGTAGTCCGTTCCAGAACCCCTCAGATTTGGAGTAGGTATTCGAATATTCCACTGCATTCATTACATTCACTACCACAAACCTCACTCTTCGGCCTAAAATCGGAAAAATCGGACCGTATTCCGATAAAATATCGCTGTAGTGTGACCGGGCCTTTAGAATGAAGAGCACTTTAATAACACCACTCATATCTAAAAAGTTCTTGCAACAATTATGGCATGCTGCTAAGAGGCACTGGATTTCTGTAGTGAATCCTCTCCTATAAATGAATGGTATCACAAGACTACATGGGGATCCTGACATAATGTCAGAATAGTTCATATATCTTGGTTGTCGTTCATACCGGTGCTGTGGCTGAGTGTATAAAGGCGGTGGCATTTGAAGCCATAAGGCTTAGCAATCGGGAGGTTCTGGGATTGATACCCGGCCG
>KN886468.1:11142-29203 GCA_000934455.1 Apostichopus parvimensis
AATACATTTATTTTATTTTATTCAGAATTGAACTTTTCAATCGTTTTGTCCAGGGGCAATTTGTGTGGCCATATGAAGTCTATGAAATTCTAGCATGTAGCTTCAAAACATGACATCATTAGGTAATGCTGCCTTGTTTGGTTTCTACAAGCATAAGTATAGGCCTATGACCCCTGACACTAGTGCCTGGGAAAGGGACCAGTTGTAGTCAATTTCCCCCTTTTCGTATTTTCACAAAGTTAAAGATTAAGTTAATAGAATTATTAGCAAGTCCCTAGTTTTTACTGCTTCTACATGATATTATATAGGAGGCAAACTGACACAGTGGAGTCTGCCCCAATATCAACATCTATGTCAATATCTACCTTTCATATATTTCCTTTGTTCTTTCTTTTTTGGACGCTACACTTCCGCTAGTTAAATTAATACTTGGTTATTTCGTGGCAATAATGAAGGCGTGGATAAAGACATTGAAAACAATCATACCATTAGTTAAGTTATTCAAGCTCTCTATCCTACCTGACAATTACCGATGTTTCTCCGCAATCAAACATGATTATATTAAGTGTTATCAGTGAGTCACAGATACAAACCATAGTGCACTCACAATTGGTTTGTCCAAAAGAAGCATGATCAATTTATACTATACTTTCTTACATCTTCAAAGTTGAGCAGATCTAGGACCTGTGGCGCTATACCAACAACTCTGTCGTCAACGGCTGCAGTGGACCAAGCAGTCCATCCTCTCTGTGGAAAATTAAGTTATGAGTATCATATTTATGTGTTTTAACAAGCTAACATCTACAAAGTTCATATTGCATTATATTCAAGAATAGAATGATGTTGCTTTGTTGAAAGAAACTGCAGTCCCATCACAGCACCCAGCGTACTTAATTAACTTAATGTCATACTTGGTCATACAGTTAGAATACAATGTCATCTGGTCAAACAGTTAGGATACAATGCCATATTGGTCATACAGTTAGGATACAATGCCATACTTGGTCCTACAGTTAGGATACAATGTCATACCTGGTCAAACAGTTAGGATACAATGCCATATTGGTCATACAGTTAGGATACAATGTCATACTTGGTCAAACAGTTAGGATACAATGTCATACCTGGTCAAACAGTTAGGATACAATGTCATACTTGGTCAAAGAGTTAGGATACAATGCCATACTTGGTCAAACAGTTAGGATACAATGCCATATTGGTCATACAGTTAGGATACAATGTCATACTTGGTCATACAGTTAGGATACAATGCCATACTCAAACACTTAGGATACAATGTCATACTTGGTCATACAGTTAGGATACAATGCCATACTTGGTCAAACAGTTAGGGTACAATGTCATACTTGGTCAAACAGTTAGGATACAATGTCATACTTGGTCAAACAGTTAGGATACAATGCCATATTGGTCATACAGGATACAATGCCATATTGGTCATACAGTTAGGATACAATGCCATACTTGGTCAAACAGTTAGGATACAATGCCATACTTGGTCAAACAGTTAGGATACAATGCCATATTGGTCAAACAGTTAGGATACAATGCCATACTTGAACTAGTGAGGATGCTGGTTAACTTCTCTCAATGGTCGTATCATTTGACATGCTTAATTCAATACACAATGCCCATATCTTATGTCATGTTTGTAGCCCAAACAAAGTCCATACAACTGTTAGAGTAGCAACATGGTTCATGTGACAGTGTAAACAATGTTGATGTGACCGCTACCTCTGTAGCGCGAGAAACTTTTATGTGATGGTTACCTCTGCATGCACAACGAAAGCATACCTTAAAACGCTGATAGTTTTCTCTAGCTTAAACAAATTTTTTTTGTGACAGCTAACTACCTGTTTTCACAAACATGATATGCATATTGTAAACAATCTTTATGTGACATTTACCTCTCTAGCTTTAACAATATTTATGTGACAGCTTACTACCTGTTTTCACAAACATGATATGCATATTGTAAGCAATCTTTATGTGACAGTTACCTCTAGCTTAAACAATATTTATGTGACAAACGAAATAAGCATATATATAGTAAACAATCTTTATGCATATTCTACCATGAATATATGAGCTCCTTTGATGTTCAAGTTCTGGAGATACAGTGTTTTTGAGATTTTCACTTTTACCCTCTGCTAACCCCAAAAGAACTTTGAGCTCTTCCCAAAACAATATGATTCTAATAATTGGAAAGCCACATGCCAAATATGGGAACTGCAGATAATACCTCCCTTGAGATATTGTGTTTACAAGCTAGGGTGTCACATACACACCCACACGCATGCGCTAACAAACTTATGTCAACATAAATGGAGAAAGAAAAAGGCATTGTGTCCACTTATTTTCAGCCTTCTCAAACACTCAAACATTATGAGGCTCATAACAACAGCTCATGTGTTCTTGATACCTGATATTAACACATACTGGGAACCTTATCCATGTACTGTAGTCCAGTCAGTGGTTTAATACTGACTTTATTCACCATAACTTACCTTTGAAGCACCAGTAAGATAAAAGCGACTTATCTTTGAATTCACAACGTTTGAAATGGTATCCATTGCTTGAACTGTTGCCTATATGTTAAAAATATGAAAATTAATTATAAAAATAAAAATAAACTATTGCCACCATTACTATATATTATTAACATAGTAAAAAATTTATAGAACTACTGTGGTGTATTAGGTACATGTAAATAGCAAAAACATCTTCAAAAAAGGTCTACATTTCCA
This sequence comes from Apostichopus parvimensis, assembly GCA_000934455.1. Lineage (NCBI taxonomy): Eukaryota > Metazoa > Echinodermata > Holothuroidea > Aspidochirotida > Stichopodidae > Apostichopus > Apostichopus parvimensis. The sequence goes on from KN886468.1 coordinate 13,911, forward strand.
CTCCAAATCTCAAGCATGCAACTTTTAATATCATGAAAATGGAAATTTTGAGAATGAAACTTAAATTTATGTCGAAATGTTGATATAAGAAAAATTTGGAGAAAAGTTTGGAGATTTGAAGTTGAAAGTTTGACATTTTGCACATTTGTTTTATTCTGTTCTAACATGTCCTTAATAAGCTACCGTACATAATGATGTAAACCCAAATGAGGTACAGTCATGATTATCTGTTAACTGGTCAATAATGAAATGAGTTCACATCTTACTTCACATCTCCTCTGTTTGTCTTTAATACAGACAAAGTGCTTGGTTATACTAAAGAAATTATGCCGTGGTTTGCAACCCTTGGATGACTTAATGGTGCACCGCTGTACACTAGCCCAGATTCCTTTATGCTAATGAGTGAAAGTGATTGGTTACTCAATGCTATCAACTCTCTTTTACACTGGCAGTCTGTATGATGAGTAACTGACTGATACTGAGAGACTATATAAGGAAACCTGCTGATGCCATGCACCTACACAAGAATATCATCTGCAAAGTTTATCAATTGAGTCTCCAAGAACATGCTCCAGCACCTCATTCCGATCACTGAACACGTCACCTTAAATATGTCTGAATATGTATATGAAGTTGTATGAATATGAATATGAATATGTATGGTATGTGACAATGTATGGTATATTGCTATACTAAACTGATACATTGCTGGATTTTATACATTGGTATTGCATACTTTATGTCAAACTTAATGCATATGCACTAGCTCGGTACCTTGGTCATCGGCATTCTTAGAAGAAAATAAGGATCTTCCGGAGCCTCAGTTATAAATCTGCGCCAGCAGAAAGCTATGATGTCGTCCTCAGAACGATCCAAGTCACGTTTGTCGTTCTGCAAAATTAAGAAGAGGGAAAAACTGAATGATTACATAATAGAAGGTATCAGGTGTACTGAACACAATCAGCCGAGTGTTTAGAATAAGAGTTACATGGATATTGAGACTATAGGCATCCCAGCTGATACCTATAAGATACTGACAACAATAAGACAAAATGTAGCCAAACGTGAGCTTATATCTGCGTAAAGTCCCTTAAGTTGATTTGATCATTTCATTCCTGCTCATAGCTTACATGTTGCACATGTTATACACAGTGGCGGAGCTAGGGGTATTGGTCAGAGGAGGCGAGAATGGTCTGTTGGGGCGCTTTTGACACTATCTAAGCGGAGCGCCACCACGGGTTGGCGGGGAGCGTACAGAAATTTTTTGAGTAAAGATACTCCCTAGATAGCAGGAAATGACCCTTTCCGGGCCTTGCTAATTTGCAGATAAACGAAGAATAAATAGGTGTCATCGCCATTTTGTCAGAAAATTACACCAACAATATGTGACAAATGTCAATAGGTAGATGAGAGCGCAATAAAAAAAGCAAATAATCGCGAATAAGTAAAAAGTAGTAAAAAGCTGAAAAGGGCGCCAGCAGTCCATTTGAGTCCGTCAGGGGGGGCATCCGCCCCCCCTGACTCTATGGATGCTCCGACACTGGTTATACAAACCATTGTTCTTAGCTGTTCTTATGCTATGGTGATGCTTGAGAATGCAAATTTAAATCTTCTTCTTCTTCTTTACATACTATATAATATATGAGAATCCATATATTAGTCTTAATTGAAATAAATATAAAATTCATAGTAATTTACAGTTCACATTTAAAAATTTAAGTGAATTTACAATGTTTATCCCACAACACCTGTGTAGAAGCAACCTTTGATGAGCATATTGCTACATGTTCATGGTTTTTGATATGGTATTTACTACTGCAGTCGGCTACATGGGCAGTTTAGCCTACATTATTAGCACTCTGCTTTACATTGTAGTTCGAAGCCTAACAGGCATATGATATTGTCATGTGCTGTTTCAAAGTTACCGGTGATCTAGTGGGATATGTTACGTAGGCCTACAGTTAACGACACTTTTCAAAATATTTGTACCAAAGGCTTTACTAGTTTATAACGGCTCGAATCATTATAAGATCATATTGAAATGCCACAGAATGGGGATTGGTTTCTAGACCAAAAATATTGTCAACACTACGACAAAAGCACTCATTTGAAAATGCTAAAAGCATTAAACACAACACGCACCCAAACTCGAGTTCCAATACCATTTTGTCCTTTATATATATAAAATATGTGTTTCATTGATATCTGAGACAACAAAAGCACTAGGAACTGCATCAAATTGTGAGAGTGATCACTCCAAGCACTTAGACGAGTATTTCACTTTTCAGTAGTCCTGATGGTAAAGGTTCTTTGAATTATAACTTGCACTTATGAATGTCCTGTAAAGTTGCCTATGACATATCAAAACAAAAGTATATCATTATTAATTATGGTCTCATACGTTAACATATTTTACCCCTAAGCTGCATTTCTGACAATTTAGCGATAAAAGGTTAAACGATGGACAGCCCGTTGTTGGCCAAATGTAAAGTAGGCCTCTAGTGAAGATCACAAAGCTATTGGGCCATAGGTATAATGGAACAAGAATAGAAGTTACCACGGTAACAAGTACACTTACAGGAAATCGAATCGGCTGGTTAGGTACCTGAAATAGAGTTGCCACAACCCTATTGTAGGAGAGATGAGAGGGAGAGAGTCACATGACATCATTGTTATTACACATAGACATACCATACACCAAAATCAGAGTAATCTACACCGACACAAAAGGCTAAACTCAAAACAAACTTTTGCAGTTATTGCTATCTTATGTTAGCATGAAGCAAGTTAAACTACTGATGGTGTCAATTCCCAGAACACTGAAGGTATTTAAACTACTGATGGTGTCAATTCCCAGAACACTGAAGGTATTTAAACTACTGATGGTGTCAATTCCCAGAACACTGAAGGTATTTTATAAATTTGCCAGTGAAATGGAATGATTCTATGACAAGAGCAGACAATTGCAGCAAAATATGCTAAAACTCCTCTTCTAACTCAAAATCTAGAAGTGGCGCAGTACATGATTTTTGAAACCATCAGCCAGCACATAGTGGGGAAGAACATGTCAGATGTAACCAGCCTTAATATCTACCAACCTTGGAATATGATGAAGTCAGTGTGTCAGTCAACTAGGGGAACAAAACACACCGTGTCACATAACCTACAACAGTAGCGGAATCTTCTGTTGCAATGTTGTGCCAGGACATTTATCAACAGTAATTTTTAACATTACTAAACTGAGACCACCATTCTACTAGAAATGGTGCACCTGTATGCATTGACCAATGCTTACCTGCTCTGCTAAAGAAATGGCAAACGAAAGTCCAACAGATGTTATGTAGACTTATACAACCATAGGTACACTATTGTATGTGGTACCTGTCTTCCGAGGATGTTACATCCTTCATCCTTAAAAGAGGACATTCTGTGTTGCCCAATCCCCTGTCACAAACCTTACTGTCACAACCTTACTGTCACAAACCTTATGCTCTGTCTTGGCAGCCGTTTAGCGCCAAAAAAATCAAGTCATTGGAGCCTCAAATGACATGATCTTAGGTGTAGTACAGGTTATCTGTCCATACAAGGATTTTGAGTATACATGACATGCATGCAAATACATTCACATCCCCCTTCAAAGTATGTTTTTAAGGTGCTAGACAAAGGAAGAAATTTCTTCCGTTTGCACTAAACATTGGACCAACAAACTTGTTGCAGAGGTGGTGGCAGACTTGAACAGATCCAGCAAAGGTTACAATAAATATACAAAGGAATGCTAGATTAGTTTGAACAGCAGACTCTTCGTTGTTTATACATCGAGCTATCCAGCTCCAACGCGAAGAATGTTCGCATGTGTAGGCTACTCTAACGTTTACAATCGGACAGTTCTGCGAAGCCTAAGCTTCTCGATATTACATTCTGCTCTGACATCGATTCCGCCAAGTTTCATCTTTTGGTGTTCCGAATACTTTTCAAGTTTCCTTTTACTGTAAATCTGATGCGTGAATTTTATTTCAGCGATTTTGAAGAACAGTTTATGAACTGTGGTTTGAGTGTGAGAGTGTATTATGTGCAACGCTATACAAGTATACCAACTGGGCATGGTAGGATATATACGTTCGCGATATCTACGTAATATATAATAGGCAATCACCTGTGTGTGTACACGTGAGAGTTTATGGGAGTCTAACTTCAAGTCGCCTGTTTTGCCTATTTGCCTGCACTACGTCAATCACCAAATTGATGCGTTCGAACAAACGGTACTTTTGGTGAGAAACTAGTGAATTTGAAAACCAGATTTCTACAAGAAGAAAACGTCGAATGGGGACATTTTTACATGGTTAGAAAAAAAAATAAGAACTACAGGGCAATGTATCAAATCTTCCACAAGACAATTCCTTTAATCATCAAACAAACCACTGAGATATGTAACTACCTTGTATCATTTTTAAAACAGAGTATACTCACATCCCTAGCTGAGATGACATTTGCATTGTCCATGCAACTTCCTGTGTCATAATAGTTGGTGGGCTGAAAGGTAAAAAGTTAGCAAACAGTGAAAAACATTTATGGGGTATATATGTCAACTGCATGTCAGCATGATTATCTTGATGTGCTATAGGTAAACTGCATGTCAGGGTGATTATCTTGACTGGCTATAGGTAAACTGCATGTCAGGGTGGTTATCTTGATGTGCTATATGTAAACTGCATGTCAGCATGATTATCTTGATGTGCTATATGTAATCTGCATGTCAGGGTGATTATCTTGATGTGCTATATGTAAACTGCATATCAGGGTGATTATCTTGATGTGCTATAGGTAAACTGCATGTCAGGGTGATTATCTTGATGTGCATTAGGTAAACTGCATGTCAGGGTGATTATCTTGACTGGATTATCTTGATGTGCTATAGGTAAACTGCATGTCAGGGTGATTCTCTTGATGTGCTATGTAAACTGCATGTCAGGGAGATTATCTTGATGTGCTATGTAAACTGCATGTCAGGGTGATTCTCTTGATGTGCTATAGGTAAACTGCATGTCAGGGTGATTATCTTGAAGTGATATAGGTGAACTGCATGTCAGGGTGATTATCTTGATGTGCTATATGTAAACTGCATGTCAGGGTGATTATCTTAAAATCTGCAGAATACAGGGTTTGAAATCATTAATCTCTTTTAGTTCTAGTTCAGCTGAGTTGGGGAATTTGTCTTATTCCATTTTCAAAGATCAGTACTTTAAAAGAAAAGTAGAGCAGTGTTGCAAGATCATCCAGACAACTGAAGCCAGAAGAAATTCACTAACCTGTCTAGGTTACTCCCTCCAGTGATGAACACAAGGGCTGTATCCTCATATTTGATTTCATTAGGAATAGTAATAGACATGTAATGCCACCATATATGGCCATTCCCGACCAATTCAGCTAGAAAAAAAAGATGACATTATTAAATTTATTATATTGTCACAAGACAAGTTTCATTAGTTTGTAGCCTGGATTATGAATATTGTCCAAACAGGTAACACAGTTCACATTGCTAAGCCAGCCAGACTGTTAACTAGTAATTGTGGTTATGACAAATGGCAACCACCGTATCCATGGGGATCAGCTTCTTGCATGATCTGTGCATGTTAGTTTAATATCAAATTATCAAATAACTTTAATATCATGAAAATGTGGTACCATTCATGATTTTATAAATGTACTCAGTAAAGAGACTCAGCCCTAACATTTTGCACTTGTAAACTTGTTTGCACTAAATGTGTCCTTACTTATTCAGCACTCTACCTTCAATGGTCTGCTCCAAGTCAGGTCCAAACCACTATCAGTATCCAATAGTATCTAATCCAGTTGCAGACTTCAGTCAGCTGCAGTTAAAACAGAACCTTCTCTCCCTTACATCCAAATTTCCTTTATTTGGGTAATATTAGACAAACAAAATCCTACACCCACTGGACCCGCACAGAGGCTCTTAAATACAATCTGATATAATTGCATTCTCTGGAATGTATTTCTGTGTTTAAGTTAAAATAGTTGCAAGAGAACTGTTTTAAGCACTACAGCTTCCAGGCTAATTGGAATATCTTCCACAGAAATAAAAATTCCTCTTTCTGATATGTGCTTTGTGCTTTAAAAGTCACTATGTAAGAGAAAAAGAAATATTTCAAATTCCAACACCTTCTGGGGCACTTTCCCCCTCCTGAACCCCCAACCACACATCCAACCAGGGCTTGGAAATAAATGCCATAGATATTGAATATCTCTCTCACATACACACATGTATTTTGTGCTTTAAACTCAAGAGCACAAGGAACATCTGAAAAGGCTTGAGCTTTCGGGGCTTTCCCCCTGGCAGGGCTGGAAAACCTTGCGAACAGTCCGAACCAGGTTTGCGGGAAATCCGCGATGCTCGTATGAATTTGCCTTCAGTTTAGTGTTCCCACTAAGGTGCGGGATTCCCTTCAACTGACTCAGTAATCCCGCAAAGAAAACATTTGTCTGCATGAAATCCCCACATCGTTTTTTGCATCCGCGATGAGTTTATACTCAATGTACAACTTATTCACTTGACCGTATAGAGAAAAAAAAAACTGAAAATCAGTAGAGAAATGACCAATTGTGTACGGAAAGTAAGATGGTACACCTTTCAAATTTTACGAAAGATCGAGCAAAACACTTTCGAAAAATTCATGCAAAACTGGCATATCGTACTAAATGCAACTTATGTCATGTAAACAAGGCTCTAGTGCATCCATTTATGAATATACCGTAAGACCACATCTGGTGTTAAGCGGGGGGAAAAGAAAGTATTTTCTAGAATTTCCAAAAATACGGAAAAAATATCCTACCATAGTTAAGTGTATAGCAAATAGCCTAACCACCTCGGCGGTTACGGATCTCACGTAACTAAAAAATCACAACTAATAGTATTTTGCATTTTCTACAAGAACATGGAAACAATATTTAGCATAAATTTAGTTAATCATTCCAAGTGGCCTAAAACATGTGATTACAAGGGTTACTTTCATAAAGATGGCCATAGCAAGGGGCGTTGATATCGTGCTATGCATGTATGGTATGTACTGTGCCTCGTGTTTCATGGGGTGTGCATGCGGAGGAGTCAGTTGGCTTGAGGTGTGTTTACTTACCTAAATGTTACAGGGATATTTTACCTACTTTTCTTGAACGTCTAAGATATCATTTCGCATAACTTTACCGATCCTTTACTGACTGACCTAATTAATTCTAGAGTGGAGCCAAAACAGTTTACTCCATGAAAAGTTCCTTGGCAACGTGCCAAAAAATGTTAACAAACAGGTGTTAGACAGGGGATGAGCTCACAGTTGTTTGGCAAGGTACCTGGGAAATGTCGCACCACATGTACCGTGCTAGTTGGGTAGGGTTTAACACTGCAGTTGTAAAACTGTACGCATAGTGCACGCTATTCATTGTTAGGCAGTCTAGAAACAGGGCTTTGCCGAACGTTGTTTGTTTCATAATATCGGAAGTTTTGTAAGTTGTACTTTTTAAAGATTGAAAGACAGATTAAATCTCTTTTCATTTTATAACATAATATAGCTACTCTAACTTGTCATTTTAAAATTTTCATCAGTTTCGTGACAATTTAAATTCAAAAAGTTGTCAGTATTTTGCATCCTCAACTGCGAATTTTTCATCGCCAGACACGCAAAATACCAAAAATTTTCCCCAGGATCCCCACAAGGGGTTTTACCCCATGACCTCACCAGGGCCCTAAGGCCGGCCCCTGGACCCCACGCCATTATGCTCGCACGCTATGCGTGTTCGATGCGCGAACACCCGCGGAAAATCGGTAGTGTGTTCGCGGGAAATCGAACAAGGTTTTCCAACACTGCCCCCTGGACCACAACTTGGGCCCTGAGATATATTCCAGAGAAATGTAAGTGTAATTCTTCTTTCACATATGTATCGATCCCTTTCTTAAAACAATTTGGGAAAAGCATTACCAAAACCCTCCATTTTCTTCAAGTCAGTTTTATTTTCTAGAGAATGGCCCAAAACTGCAATTTTCATATCTGAAACCATTTTGGACGGTGTGTCTCAAACAAACGGAATATATTCCTTTTTTCTTATTTTGTTGTGGGTAAGTTGTCATAGTAATGTTCCTCAACTACATATCCATACGGCGATTCTTCTGTAACGAAGCAACAATTTTTACTGTTAGAGAGTGTTTCCTACAGGCAATCAGTACGTTCTTTAACTGAAGGCCTGGGGGAGCCTGGCCCAAGTTAAAATTTGCTACAAAGAAATCATGTTGCTGTTATGTTATTTAACTTACGTTCCTTACTAGAACAACAACAATTTTAAAATTTAATCCAATTCAGCAACCCTAGCCAAGTAAAATGAATATAACCAGTGAACCCTTCAAAAGTGCAAGGCATTATGTTGCTTTGGTTGCATTTGTTTCCATACTGGAAAGTACTTTGACCATACGCCAAAGAAATACGCCAAGGTGGATGTGGTTTTGTTCTGTATTTGTACGCCACACTATCTAAGTGACGCGCCACCATCGGTTGGCGCGGAGCGTACAAAAAATTTTTTGGTCAATAATGCCTCCCAGATCGCAGGAAATGGCACTTCCCGGACCATATAACTTACTGTACATCTGTAATTGTATATTTGGAGGTTTCGTGTAATGAAAATTTGGCACTGGGATGAAAAGAAGACCGAAGAAACGAATTGATTTTTTTCAATTTATTTTCAACAACTTTACAAGTAGCCTACGCACAGCGTTTAACAGGCACACTGCAGCTGCTAGTACTTGAAGTTAGACCAATTAGGCAAAAATGATAGTTTGTGTCAATTGGTCAGGAGCTGAAAATTACTGGCCTGGTGCGCACAAATGAATTCTGGGCGTGGCCTACCTATCAGAATTATCAACCTCAAGCACTCGGGACTGAAAGTTGTGTTAATAGATGAACACATGACCAAATTTCCATGACATAATATAACGGTCAAGACGACTAAGAAGTGTTGTACACCCTTACATCGCAGAATCAGCATTCTAGCGACACAGCAGTGTTATATTTAGGAGTGTACAACCGCTGAACGTCTGAACCATCGAGTTTAATACATCTGGAGGATTCATGTCAATTGGGCGCGCGTACCATGCATGGAAGGTCATGTGATGTGTTCCAGGGTGGTACCAAACTGATATTTCTCTGTAGCAGTTCCAGAATAGTGTTAGTGACTTCGTGAAAGATTTGCACCAAGACGGATCGGACATGGGAACTAACGGCGTAAGAAGGTACTGGTACTTCAGGCCTACGAAATATTGCTAATATGCTAACGTTAGACATGCTGGCACAGAACAAGTACAAATACATTGGGCTTGCTGTGGGGAAATGTTTAGTTCAGTGCAACCACGGAATTCTCCATGGAACATAGCCTAATGCTGCTCGACGGGAATATAGCTATCACGTTAGGCTACAGGCATGGTTATTGCTAGGTAACGGTTGTCGTCTGCTGCTCTAAGGACGCCGACACATTTACGTACTAATTGGGGGAAATCATCATGCGTAATGGGTAGAGTAATATATTAGTACCTCCCTGAAACACATCACATGACTCTCCATGCATGGTACGCGCGTACGCGCGTATTTACTGTGTGATAGTTTCTCCAGATTGATAAACTCGATGGTCTGAACCATGTTGCGTCACTTGCACTGCTGCAGCTGAATTTTCCTCCACGCTTACGCGATACACCAGCCTCTCCATGTAAAGTTTACGCCACGCCAACTGTCGTACTTTTCCCTGGGGCAGTAATGTACGCCGTATGCCAAATTTATTGCCGTACATTTCCCTACGCCAAAGATCTTTGTGTGAAAGGTCGTACTTTCCAGTATGGATTTGTTTACCATCATATCAGCAGGTTTATGATCACCAATGTAGAGCTGTTACTGAACATTACAACCTAGTGCACCTTCTCATCATAAAGCCTACTTAGGCCTAACGAGTATCAGACCCTATGGAAACCACTGTTTTGCTACTGCTGACCGACATCTTTGGAACAAAATGCCTGAATTCATTTCAAAGGTGGAATATCTTTGGTTATAGTATCACTATTACTTAGTATACTATAGCTAGGTCACCTTGCGTAGGCTAACACAGTAACACTACGTAACTCTAGGTTAGACTGTAGAGGCAAGATGGTAAACTAAGCGACGAAACAAACCTTTGTATATCGTGTTATGAGCAAAGAATTCCGGCTTTATCAAAAACGTCTCATGGTTACAGCTTTCATGCACCAATTACCTAATGCCAATACGAGAACACTCCTGTAATATAGTCTATATTTGCCCAACTTTCACTGTGCAACGTTTCCGACAGTATAACCGCTAACCAGGCTATACACGAGAAACCAAGGACTGTGCTGCACTTTTTGACCTTTGGCACTGAAGGTAAACACTGGAAATTCAACATTACTATGGAACGCTGTTTTGTACGTTATGACAAAATCTTGGAATTACACTTGCCGTGGACAAAATATAATCAAACATAAGGGAACTAAGAGAAACTACCACAAATTGTGCTATGGGATGCTTAGCGTGTCAAATGTGGGGCAAATTCTATATATATATCCTCTGACTGACCGAGGGAGGGCCATTGGTATGCGTATAAGGGGAGAGGGGGGAAGGGGGTGATCACTTGTCACCAGTGGCGGACTGGCCACCGGGCATTTGGGCAATGCCCGGTGGCCTGGTGGGCCGGTGGGCCGGTGGGTCGGTGGGCCGGTGGGCTGCAGAGCCTTGTAAAAATTACAGCCCATGTTCACAGTAGTTAAAAGAATACAGACGGGTTGTGTAGAAATAATTTTTTAACTGTGGGAATCAGCTAATGAAATCACCATGTTAGTTAGTCTGTTAGTTCGTACGTTAGAACGTGCTATTGGCAACCTGTTCGTGCTAATGGATTTTATTTATGTTTTTTTTTCCTTTTTTTCAAGCATGTTGTCACGAAATGCTTGAAAAACTGAATAAAAACCAGTCCAAACATATATTTTTGTCTATTTTTTTTACGTTTTTAACTTTCCTCAGTTTAATCAAGTGTTGCTTATGAAAAATTATTTTGGGGTCATTTTTAAAGGATTATTGTAACCTACAAAATTGAGAAATAGCACAATTTTGCATCTAGGCATTCCTTAACTTCAACAAAATCTCAATTGGGAGGGGGGAACCCTCTCCCCTTAGACCCCTCCCCAGGTCGGCGAACACTATGTAAGTAGCATGACTATGAATAATGGGCCGGTCTAGGTGGAAAATGCCTGAGCCGGTTTTAAGACCCAGTCCGCTCCTGCTTGTCACCCACACACAGCTCCAACGTCCGGCAGGGGGCATTGCCCGATCGGGGTATTTTTCGCAATCAGTAGAGGAAGAATAAGACCAATATTAGTGGTGTCTATCCCTCCCTCCCCTCTTTCCCCATCAAAATTCAAGAGTATTTATTAGCACACCCTTGCATTTAGAGCTACTTATATACCTTATATAAGTAGTAAATATGCCTTAGAATGTGCCACTTCAACAGTCCCAGGGACGCAAACCGTCCTTTATCATATCCTTGATACGCCTCCGGCCCTTCAATAAAGATTTGTGCCCTTACCTAAATCAGTCTTTCCTCATAAAAATTCAAGAGTATTTATTAGCACACCCTTGCATTTAGAGCTACTTATATACCTTATATAAGAAATAAATATGCCTTAGAATGCTTTGTGAATTCCCCCACCATTGAAATCATGTGCACGGCACCATATTTTCACACGTCAAGGGTAGATTGAAGAGAAAAGTGACTTCTTGATATGAATACAACGCCAAATTGAGTAGACATGCATTGTTAGAAAGTACAAACAAACAACATAGCTACAGTGACGACTGAGTTCAAGCACAATGCTGTTTTGTTCAGTGAGGAGCCCATGTGTGAGGGTCGTGAATTTGAAACAAAGTTAAATATAGATTAGCCTTTATGCAAGTATTCATTTAGGATGTTTGCGATGAGATATGATGCAACTCTGTGGATTGCCCTCTTGTTTATGTATGTTTTCTTCATTTTGATTAACTCAGATTTCAAAACAAAGTAAATTGGTTTCTCAGGAATCCAACTCAAGATTAATCTGTGATAAATTCATGACAAATGTAAATAATTTCTGTTATTTTTTGTTTTTGTTTTATGTTTTGTGTATTGAATGTAATCAAACCGTGTTGTGATATTTGACGCAGTGCGACATCTTGTTTAATGGAAATTAGTACTTTACAGCGCGGTTCGTTTTTCCTGCAGCAGTACTACTGTAAAGTACATTTCGTTGGAGGCAGGAAGTTTTTTCACTGTTCTTGATTTTCCAGCTCATTACGATCTTCGGTTATATATATATATAACCGAAAATCGTATAGAGCTGGAAAATCAAGAACAGTGAAAAAACTTCCTGCCTCCATCGGGATTCGAACCCGGGCCTCCCGCTCCGCACGCGGACACCCCAACCACCAGGCCATGGACGCCGACTGCACGCCCAGAGGAAGGAAGGTCGCAACTCCACTGCAGGCGCCCGTCACCCGCATTGAACAATACTAGTTCTGTTTTTGGTGACATATTTTGCCTTACTCTAGAGATCAAACATGATGCTAACCAACCCGAAATTATTTGTGATTCCTAAAGCCGGATCTCGAAAGAGATATATATGTATATATATAGCACCATGTACAGTAAAGCTATCTTGCCAATTGGTCTTACCATAGGTCTTATATGGATGCTACCATTCTCTTATTGGCCATTAGTTGTGGTACGGTTGGTCTTAAATAGATGCAACCATTCCATGCTGTCCATTAGTCATGTCGTTGAATACAGGTCTTGCAATGTTACGATTATATATGAGTTTACAGTTGTCTTTGAATTGTCCTTGAATGTTTAATTACCGGTAGTTGTTATTGTCTTTTGAACGGCCGTTTTTAATTCACATTTACTCGTTATAAAATGATTCCCTCTGTGGATAGGATGACATTTATTAGTATCCTTTATATTACAAAGGGAAAGAAAGATCATTCAATTTATTCAAATTTATAAAATTTCGAATATATTTGAACAAATCCACCAAACTTTAAAAAATGATACCTTTGCGATCAAATATTCTCTTAAACTGTGGCTTTCGCGTTCCACAGTGGCATATGAAAGCCGCGCTGCAGCAGTCAATATGGACGGACTAACTGACACTCAATTTAAGAACATATTAAAATTTATTCCGCGACGACTTCGCCGCTTTTGAATGAGCCTTAATTTAACATTTGCTTATGATAATGCACGAACGACATGTTAGCCCGTTAGGTATTTAAGTTTTCCGCTCAATATCAGGCCTACCTACTTACGTGTACTCCATGCCTGTAATATCAGGCCTACCTACTTACGTGTACTCCATGCCTGTAATATCAGGCCTACCTACTTACGTGTACTCCATGCCTGTGATGTCAGGCCTACCTACTTACGTTTACTCCATGCCTGTAATATCAGGCCTACCTACTTACGTGTACTCCATGCCTGTGATGTCATATTTAGTACCAATGTGGTGGTGTTGCTTGATGAATCTACATGGGTCAACTCCTGGAGAAGTTGGTAAGAGTACTGCGGATCAGGTGTCTGACAGTACTCCCGTAGAGCTTGCTGGTAATCAATGACACCGGAATCATCATCTGAGGGTGATTCATTTTCCTTGTTTATAATTATTATCGTTATTACAACTGCAATGGCTGATGTGACGAGGGCTACGCCAAAAATGATGAAGATTTGCAAAGCCAATGAGCGTTCGCGTTTTCCGGCCATCTTTATTTACTGTAGAAATCTATTAACAACGTAGCTGTTCGCTCGAACTGGAAACTTAACAAACCACTTCCAACAGCAATTCACTGCCAACTGACATACCTAAGTCAACTAAAAGAGATCTACTTTATGGTATGGTACGAGATTTAATGATTGATTGGTACTCGTTGCTAAAAAGAAAAGCAATAAAAAGCAACAGTAAATATTGACTGACGATTCATATACCATCGTAACGTTGCACAACGAGAGGTTATAACATCCACCGCCAGAAAACTTAGCTGCCTTGTGACTCATTGCAACAAACCTTTTATAACGAATCACTCTGTGACGAGTCTGAAGTCAAGTCAAAGGAAGTTGAGTTACCGTAGTCAGGTCAAGTCATTTGTTAGTTTTTCTAAGTCTGACACGATGACTGGTAACCCCAGACAGTAGCAAGGTGACTTAAACAAGTCACCTTGTGTGACTATAGCATTAAATTCATTTTGTTGTGCGTATAAGAGCATCACTTGACGCATTGATATGCGGTATATGTTGATATGCGGTATGTTGATATGCGGTATGTTCATATGCGGCATGTTCATATGCGGCATGTTCATATGCGGCATGTTCATATGCGGCATGTTCATATGCGGCATGTTCATATGCGGCATGTTCAATTCTGTCAGTTTATCTTTCACCTTCGTGCACACTACAAACACACTTCAAGAGAGTAGTATAATTTGTCAACGACATGTTGTCACGAAACATTTGCAAAGGCAAAGTGAGCACTCGGTCACAGAGTCGAAAATGTTGGTTTTAACCGATCAGTTAGATATTGAGAGCAGGGGGTAGGAGCGGGGGGGGGGGCACTGGGGGCACATGCCCCTACTTCTTTTTACAAAATAGCAAATATGCCCTACTGGTAAATAAAATGTGCCCCTTTGATGAAGAACTGTCTTTTGGATATCTTAAGCATATGTTGTTTTTAATATTTTATTTTAATTATTAATTTTTAGTCTGTACATGCTATTTTTAAAATGGCACCCCATATCTTTTTGTAGCACGGTTAACAATAAACAATCTCAATAAATAGTATTGATAGCATACTAACACATCATATATATTTAAGTGATATGGCCGGTGTGTATCGGTTTATAGCATAAGGAGTGGTGGTTGTGGAATGAGAAAGTGCCCCTCTGATGTTGTCCCCCCCCCCCCCACTTTTTGGAAGCTTCCTACCCCCCTGATTGAAAGCCTCATATATTCATTAGGGGTCAACTACTGTTGAAGACAACCTTTTCCTTCAGTAAGGAACTGAATATGAAATTCCATCTAGATATTGCCTCTATTCAAACCTTGTAACTGTGTTCAGTATACCAAAACATGGATTAAAGTTTTATATACAACACCTAATTGTATTCTGGTCATTTGATTGGTCAATTGCTCTTTGATTGCATGCAAAATCCGCTCTATTCCAC
>KN886469.1:1928-42257 GCA_000934455.1 Apostichopus parvimensis
TAATTTATTAATATAAATTATAATTAATAGTCTGCAAAGATTTATTCCAGTATTTTATAGTTATAGGTTTTTTCTCACAGATGCAACAAAGCATTTCTTCTCACCCTATTGATGAACCTTGGTGATAAAAAAAAAGCCTCTCAGTTAAATAAAAGCCAAAAACAATTTCTCTCCCTGCTTTCACACAAATAGGCCAAGGTTTTAATCCGCTCTCAAAAGTCTTAACACGCCTTGGCCAAATGTCCATACATGTTTTGGACATGTGTATAGCCTTTTTCCTCAAAGTTTGGAAACATCTGCAAATGACATTAATGCAGCAAACTGAAAATGGATATTATGAAAAACGGGCTTCTCTTGTGAGATGAGGGGGAAAACTCTAAATGAACAAACGAAGTTAAAGAACCTAAAGGTATATACATGAAACACTTATAATGTTAATATTTAAAACACTCATATAATAATAAATGTTAGTAAATGTTAATAAACTATCAAGAAAAAACCTATAATTAAGTGATATAAACCGATAATTAAAAAAATCTATCAAGCTGTTAATATAAAAACACTTTATGTTAATAAATTTTAGTGAATGTTAATACACTACAAAGAAGCAAATTATGATGAAGTAATAATGATAACTAAAAAATATATCAGAAGAGTAAAAAAAATATGGAATAAGTAAGTAAAACAAGAATAATCTTAAAAAAACAATTATCGTTTTAATCCCAGTTCAGCGCTAGAATGTCTTCATTTAAGTTATTGACACAGCTGCTTGATTCTTCTTAAATTGGATTTGTGCCAATCATTACAAAAAAGTCCACTTGTTTCTTTAATTTTAATGAAAAACTGAAGAAAACGTATCAATAATTGTGTTACAAAAAAAGTAAAAATTTCATTTTCTAACCAAGGCAAGCCATGTGAAAGTGAGAATGGGATTAACTTATGGGTATAAACTTTGCTAAGAAACCCGAATTCTATCATTGAAAGTGTTGTTAAAACATTTAATGGATGGTGAATGCTATGAGATCTTTTCCTGAATGGCAACCCAGGTTAAAAGTTCAAGCCAAACTGATGTCTCAACTTGAAATATCATGACATGAGATCTTATTCAGGCATCAGTTTTTTCTGCGAATTCACCGAATATCCGTGATTTCATTTCTACCTCAGAGATTTACACCTCGCAGTTTCCGTGAATTTCTAACAACAGCGTTGTATCATTTGATCCGTCGTTCGCATGTTTTACATTTCCTATGGATATCCAACCTGCAGGGGGACAAAAACTATTATCCTAACACACTGTAGCATAAGCAAACTGGAACCTATACTGCAATTTTGCAAAGTTTCTGTGATTTTTTTTTTACCCCAGGCTCATCCATGCTTATTCTTGCCCTTTGTTTTTTCCTTTTACGGTAAAACGTTAACAGCGTTGATACTGAAAAAATGCCATCATCAGGCCCAGTCAAGACTTTCAAATTGTTAGTTTCAGCAATTTGCAAGATAAATATTTGTAATAAAGATAGGGAAAAAGAAAGCACAAGTGGCTCACTGAAGTCATATTGAGATTTGATAAAATATTTTATAGAGTTAGCATTTGCAAACACATCTCTATTCACAATACAAAAAAAGAACAAATTAAATTAAATTAAAATTAAATTAAAAAAGAAAAAGAAAGGTGATCGACTTGATCAAGTCTTCAGCCTTACATGTGACATCTCCCAGATGGAACAAAATTGTTCATAGCTGTGTTTTTTGTTTGGTGGGGGTGGGGGGTAAGGGGGTGAGGGTGGGGGGGAGTTGGACATGACAGATTAATCTCCATCTCATGGACTCATGAACTCACCATGATTACAGTCATTGCAGTCACGGCATTGCCACATTATTAATATTAGGGCCGTCGTTTTCAGTCTGTTTGAATACTCGGAGTAAAGCTCTGTTATGATTCTGCGTCACGTTTGCAACAATTGCACTCGTGACTCTCTTTCTGAGAAATCTGGATCACACTCGCATAACTTGTGCATGGGTGGTCTTCAACTATTCAAATATTGAGGTCATTTTGCATATATGCTTTCATAGGCATCGTTCATTCTGTACAGACGTGTAACAAGAAATGAAAGAAGAAAAGAAAGAGGCAAATTCACATAGTTGATTGCATGGCTGTTTCATTTAGCGTGATATCCCAGGGGCCTCTCTTGAAATCTATATTTACACCGAAGTGAAAGCACTTGTAACCATGACAAAACTATCCTCAAATGATTTTGCACGTTCATATTTCCCAGGCATTACAAAGATTTAATTGACCCTCGTTATGATAACGGATTTCACTTTGCAAACTATTCCGAGAAGGTTCCGTAGCAACCACACACACACACACAAAAAACAAAGATTTTAAAACCTTACCCAGTGTCTTTTTTGCTAGGTTCAGAAGTTCACTACTGACTGACCAAGATGTAATTAATTCATTAATAATTTATTAATATAAATTATAATTAATAGTCTGCAAAGATTTATTCCAGTATTTTATAGTTATAGGTTTTTTCTCACAGATGCAACAAAGCATTCTCACCCTATTGATAAACCTTGGTGATAAAAAAAAGCCTCTCAGTTAAATAAAAGCCAAAAACAATTTCTCTCCCTGCTTTCACACAAATAGGCCAAGGTTTTAATCCGCTCTCGAAAGTCTTAACACGCCTTTGCCAAATGTCCATACATGTTTTGGACATGTGTATAGACCTTTTCTCAGAGTTTGGAAACATCTGCAAATGACATTAATGCAGCAAACTGAAAATGGATATTATGAAAACGGGCTTCTCTTGTGAGATGAGGGGGAAGACTCTAAATGAACAAACGATAAATGAAAACTTGATGTATCAAAGAGATGCATCTTCAGTTCTGGTATTAAACAAAACACAATGTAGTTCCAACAGTAACAGATGCAAGCATACTGGAGTAACCTATGGTAGTTATATCCATGGTTTTGTGGACGAGCGTCAAAACGTTTTAGATATTTTGATACTGTTAGACAAGGATTATTGTGGGTTAAAGATATGTATGTACTTATGTATGTATGTATGTATGGTTAAATGTATGTTTGTCAAGTATTTGCATTTATTCAACTTGTCGAGTATCATTACAAGTTACGATGTTACGATTAGCATCAGTCTTTACATCCACTTAATACTTGTTACAATATTTATTATAGTATATATTATAATGAGGTTTTAAGAAAAATTCACCCTCTTTTCATTGCTAAAAGCTGCAAAGAGAAACCAAAACAATGAAACCAAAAAAATAGTACTTAGGAAATGTGCAGTACTGTAATCATCGTTCAATAATACCTGTTTTAAGAGAACGGTGAAAAAATTGCTGGTTTTCTTGCCTGAAATTCACTCGCATTTTGCTTTCATTTGATAGAAGAGTATAGCAGCATGGGTATAACTCTTCATTAAATATCTAACCCAGTCGAGGATCAGGCAGATGATCATACTTGTCACTGAGACATTGACCTTTCCATAGCAACCATCTTTGGGGGTCGTTTATAGGGTCAATCTTTGTTTTGGTGTCTCTTCATCAGCAGCTTTCCTACGATGATTCTCTTTATAGGAAAACCTTTCATTTCGGTCATTAATGATCTCTTTGGAGTATGCATAATTAGTTTAGATACTCAGGAGTCGCGTCAAATAGATCTGTCGTGTAAATCTTGTCACCAAGATTATAAACAGACCAAATATATAAACCGCATTCCAGTAACTGTCGGTGTGGGGAACCCCGATGATGTCATACTTTTGACTTGATCAAGTCTTCAGCCTTGTGTGTGAAGAGATTCACACATTATGTAAGAACCGAAATGCAGAAAATTATCACCTTGAATATTGACCTTTCAATATTAACCTTTGTCACCAGTTATTTAGGAGCATGGGTGATGGTCAGGATGGGGTGGTGGGGGGGGAGGGGTGGTAGGGGGGGTTGCGGCTTCTGTGTGGATGGTGAAGCTAACCCAGACAATCTATTATAATATGGAGGGTAAATGGTGGTATAAATCAACAGCTAGCTGCCTGGCCATGGATGATCATCCATTCTCATTTTCGACATTTCTTCGAACCTTTCTAGCAGCCTGTCAAACTCCGGTCCCCTAATCGCTTAATCGGCAAGAGATTGGTGGTCAGCTGCGACGGTCAAGTATGATATTCTTTCTTGGAACCGGACCTCAATAAAAAAATTGCACCGCAAAGCTAAAAGCGAGCTGAATTTCCACATTTGATCAGATTTTATATTTTATGCACGAACGTTGTCACTGTTTCTGTCAACAGTGACTGACGTAGTTTTTTCCACTCATCAGATGGGGATTTAAATCACAAAGAGACCGATTGTTTATTTACTTTTTTGCTGAATTTTGCGATGGATAAAAAACAAAAAGCCAAACTGCACACACTTTTGTTGAAAAGTAATCGTCATCATTTTTGGTTTATAGCAAGGAGGATATTAGAAGCTCATGTACCTCAGAATATGTGTAAAACCTACACTGACCCTTAATAACATGTCCTCATAATAGTTGCGTCATTAAATTGTCTCTAGTTAAACCATTTTGTTTACCTTTCTTGCTACGACCAATTTTGATGCTAGTTTCTTCTGAAACATGGGTTCAAGCGGTGCCTGTGTGAGGACTCTATGATGTCATATTTAGACTTGTTCAAGTCTTCAGCCTTGTCTGTGAAGAAACAGTAAATCTGTCACATCTCCCAAAGGGAATCAGATTTTTCTCCGCTGTTTTCGTGGGAAGTCGTTCGTGACAGTCATGTCTATCACATAGACCAATATTAAATGATGGTTCAGTTTGTTCCTCATTTAAGATTTTTTTTACAATTTTTGTTATAGAAATAGAATTATACATTCTCATTCAATATCTTCCTTCCCACTTACTGCGATTTCAAGGTTTGAATTCTTTCTGTTGTTTGCGATTTCTTTTTCTCTTTTGTCACCATGATGTTCCCATGAATATTATGATATCATATAATACTGCTGGAAAAGTCACTGGGGCAGAGTAAAGTTTTTTAATTCCATGTTTTTCTTTTCGTTAATATTTATTATGCTGGTCAAGTACCTTTTCATACATGTAAAATTTATTGCTCATAAAGCCCACTGTATTCTTTTAGTTATCTATATCTATCAAGCCTCAACAAAAACTTCTGCTTTGTTTGGAACTGTGGAAAATTTCGACGAACAGACTAGAATTGCCCTCGCCAAAACGTTAGAAAATTTGCACGCCTTGAATGGTTAAAATTCACTCTAAGCTATTAACACTGCCATGTGTTTGGTATGTGTAGTACAGGAGTACTACAATGCTACGAGCGATTATTCAATCCAAATGAACATGAATGCATATGACATCATCAACGACGTGACGTCTAACAACTTTTCTTCTCTCAATCAATTTTGAATGAACATCGACAACCTGTCGTGACTTCTGGCTGAAAAGCATATTTTTTGACGAGGCTTGGTATAGACAGTGCATAATATACATTTCACCCTTTTGGTTTTTAATTTTTCATCCTGGTTCACTAACATTATCTGATTTCTTACCTCCTCTCTTCCACCCTTTTTTCTTTTACATGACAGCTTACTCCAGTAAGTACCCCTTGTTCTGATAAACCCCCTTTGACCTATAATACTCGAGCCATAAAGCAGACACGAATTAATATTGTATATTGCATGCAAGCAGTGTAATTAACGGTTTCATTTCAGATTATATAGATAACTTTTTCCCACCCAATCCCCTCTTCCCTTAATATTTAGTATGAAACAAACTAAAAGCATTTTTAACATATCTTCGATGCAATTCCCTGTTGTCGTCGTTGTCTGCTTGATCTCATGTAGTTATCGTTTCTCTCACATTTAACGTTTGAAAATCTTCCCTAAAAGCAATTGAGCAGAAAACTTGTGCCTTGCAAGTTGTCAAAAGTATCAAGTGTTTGATTTAAGTAAGACATATATAGTGAAGGTTGCACCAAAACACTCTATATAGTAAATATTAACAATGAGGGTTGATCTAAGGCACTTTATGAAATGAACAAAGTATCGAGTGTTTGATTTAAGTATGATATGTATATAGCAAAGGTTGGACCAAAGCACTTTATAATGAATTGACCGAATTGTCTATCATACGTAGAATATGTGGCAGTGGAGGGGTAAGTAGGGGAGGTAGAGGGGGTGGGAAGGTAGGGGGAGAGAGGGGTGGGTAGGGGAGAGGGGGATTTTCTAGGTTTGCCATAATAGAGTGCAGGTTTTGGCTAAACAACTACTTACAGTGAACCACCAAGTATGGAGGAGTTCGATAAAAAAAAAATTATATATATACGTTATTTATACTGAACAAGATGTGAAGGTTTGGCTAAACTAACATACATACCAAACAAAGTATGGATTAATAAAACTGTTACTTGACCAGTAGAGGTGTGAAACACATAGTTTATATTGTACATAGTTATGTATTTTTTTTTCTTCTGGAAATTGCAACTGACACAATATTGTTGTGCAATATTTAGCAAAGAGGAGGTGTGGAATGGATCGGGCAGGGGGTGGGGGGGGGGGGTGGAGATTTCTAGGTGTACAAGTTACTGAATTTCTCTATGGCTACACCACGTGTGTCAACTTTCTAGTGCATAGTACTTACATTTTAAACTATTATATTTGGAACCTTTGCTTTTTGGTAATATGTCCCATTTATGATTCTTCCCTTCTTCAAAGGTGGTTGGTTAAAGTTTCATCTGCCAGTTGGTCCGTTGATTTCATCTTTGTAGAATTGTCCGACCTTAAGATATCTTTTCAAACTGTATATCTTCTTGGATGTACAGAAGATTCTACAGAATTAGCTAATAGCATTCGACTTTTCCTCGTATGCTTTTGAACTTAATTTGCAAACTCTTGTTTCTTGATAATAAAATAGTGAATGTTAAATGGAAACTATGCTTGAAATTATTACAACACTTCTTTTTCCAAAAACGTTTCTATTTTGACGTTAAAATTATGTTTATACAATTTAAAATTTCTTTGAAAGTTGAATGCTAATAGGTAAAATAGGGCAAATTAACAAGAATTCACTTTGTACCAATTATTCCAGGCGGTTTGTTACGTCCCTATTTGAAAATATTTCCATCTGTCTTTCAAAAGTTGAGCTCTGACTTGAGCATGAAAATACATATAATGGGTGTTAGGCATGGGCTAGGAGAGGCGATTTATCAATTTATTTATTTATTTATTTATTTCTTCAACAATGCAAAGTTTCATTGTGTAACATACAATTGATGTAAACTAGCAAAGGGAAAGAACTTTCCTGAGTAAAATTGTGCCACAATTACGTAAAAATTTGGTCACATCTTTCGACCGAATCGTGCTTGCTTGGCTTTGTATCATCATGTAGCTATATCTTCTTTATGTATTCTATGACGTGAAGGTATCGCTCTTTTTTTGTGGTCGTTAATTTGCTCTTTTTCAAATGAGTTATTAATTTTTGGGGCATATCTTGCTTTATTTTTACTGTCTGCCAAACTAACTATTCCTACTTCTTATTTATATGCTTTGTTGTCCGTTTGATGTGAAACTGAATTGCTTCTATATTTTGACCTATCTTGATTTATTTTTACAAGACCCTCCTCGACTTACAGAAGGTAATAATATAAGTCTTTTCTCTCGTATGGTTTTTTCCCCCTCCCTGTAATATGCACGTTTTAACCCCTTCTCTTCCATTCCTCTTGCCTTCTCCCCCCTACTCCTTCCCCCTCCTCCACCCCCATGCCCAGTCCTTCATTCTGTATCCTGCTCCTGCAGTTTCAATGGGATCACATCTTGGGAATTCTACAGGACCATAGTCCATTATTTTACGCAGTCTGGCTAGTAAACTAGCCTCCAAATCTCCAAATCAGGGAAAGGTCAATGTTTATTGCTATACTGCCCTCATCACTCTCTGCGGGGCAAGAGTTTCATAGATTGCGGAAACTTGTCACTCTTACTCGAGTACATCCAATCCATCATGACCCTTCTAAGGAACTCATAGTCTGCCAGGAGAAGGTTCTAGGGGAGGGGGTCAGTGGATGGGGATGGCGGGTGGGGCAAGGACTAGGCACTGAAGAAAAATGTGATGAAAAACGACCAATTGACCAGGTCATATTTAAGTCATTAACGTCTGCAGATGGATATGACTTTTGTCTTAATATTTTCAACGTGTTTCTGGTTGTTCTTTGAGATAGTTGTACGTGAAAAGTGTTTTCCCTGAGGCATAAAAGTAATCTTTGCCAAAGTATGATCAGGGTTTTGCTTTATTTTGACACTTAAAAGTTTG
Source organism: Apostichopus parvimensis (assembly GCA_000934455.1). NCBI lineage: Eukaryota > Metazoa > Echinodermata > Holothuroidea > Aspidochirotida > Stichopodidae > Apostichopus > Apostichopus parvimensis. The sequence continues at coordinate 10,258 of KN886469.1, forward strand.
GGTTTGTTTATAACATTATGGCATATGCCCAAAAGTACGTCTAATACCGATGAAGTATGTACCGAGTAAACTTCAGTTCTGTTGCATCTGCAATGGACAATGTCAAGATTATTGTATCTTTTGCGTTCAAATTTTGCGTCAAAAATGTAGTCAGATGTGTCGTAGTCACATATCGAAGCAAATGTGCACCGAAATCTGTAATTACTCCTACATTGAAATAGTAACGACTTGAAAGGTGGTGGGGGGTGTGGGGGCAGGTGAGTCTTATCAAATTTGAATAGTTGATCTCGATAGTAGTTATTGTTCAAATTGAGATTTTTGAATGGACATTTTGTGTCCCTTTTCAGTTAAAATATTGTATTTAATATATATTTCATTTTGACTCTAAGTTTTTAGTCTTTAAATTTATTTTTCACTGAGCATGCAATTAACAATATTGGAAACCTATTTTTTTTATTTTATTTTTTTTATTTCCCTTCCCTTCACACTTTTTATCCTGCACACATGTATGTTACCTTGAAATGTTTTTCCTCTTCACCTGTAATAGCACAAGTAGTTATGCTTCCTCTGATACCCACAGTAATATTCCCTTCTACTCACACCTCACCAACTTGCTGCTAGCATGCACTGAAGTCACAAAGATGCTGTGCTTTGCTTGTATTATTACTAAGCGTTACATCAACTTACAAAATTCATTTGCTATACTACACCAGCAACTATCTAAAAACAATATACTGGTTGGTGTAATTTCAACTTTTTGTTCCTGAGGTTATGATTTAAGGAGAGTCGTGTTTTAATGAATATCGTTGTGAAGTGTTGGGAAGAAATCCCCCTTAACGATATTCTTACTGGGTAAAAGAGGGCGGGGGGGAGGGGAGGGGGGAAGCCGATGTGATTTGAGGGTTATGCTAGCATTCAAAGTTGCCCCAGTTTGCCATTTGGCCCAATGCGTGATGTCATCGTTTCTTTAGTTCTACCAAGAGGTAAAAGAGTGTTTAATACCCTGGCTTTATAATTTTCATGATAAAAGACAACGTTGCTGTTTATGTCAACACTAAAACAGTAATAACTAATTTTAACATTAGATTTTTTAGGATCCACCTCTTGTTGAATACGAAGAATGTTGAAGAATATGAAGAATAATTATCATTATTATTATTATTATGCCTAAAAGAACAATCATTAAACCCCTAAATATACCTAATGACTCTGTGATGGCTCTGGTAGGTCCTCTTGAATTTTGCTTTACCACTTAAAAAAGCAAAAAAAAGCTGTAATGCTTCCTATTAAACCTGTAGGAAGGTGGTGAGTTAACTACTCTTTGTTTCTTTATACAGTCATTCGAGATGGGATCACTGTTAGAAGAATGCCTATCGGCGTGGGAGTCGGTCGGTTCGCAGCTTAGGATGGAAGACGAAGAAACCAATGGCTTGGAAGGTGAGGGTCTTAACCTACTTACTGCTAACCGCACGAAAAACAACAACTCGACAATTAAATCGAATCCCATCTCCATAAACCAGGGTGGAAAGCCAAGGGAGGTGGGTGTCGGTTCATCTATTAACTTCCATGATGCTAACGACACCACTCACCCCTCTGGTGGCATGGCATCCCTGCCCTTGTCCGCCACCTCCACCTCATCACACCCTGACACCATGCTTAATTTGCATAACATGATCATTAAAGACCGTATTTGCACACAGAGCCAGACTAAGAGGTTTGTACCGTCTAGAAGGGGTCACGACCCCGAGCAACCCAAGGACCCTTCCGCCGGTAGAGTGCTCACTCGGAGACACTCAGAGGCCTCCGGGGTTGCGGCGGTGGTGGAGTCACCACACCCAGCCAGCGATAACACCAGATTTGAGAGAAGGTGGAGGACAGAGTTTAAACGTCTGTCCTCAACGACCCCGAAAAACGACTCCAATGAATATTTAGACGACGTTGTGGTAGGCGGCGAAACGCCCCCGTCACCCGTGCGAGACTCTGCTCCTCAGTCGATAACGGATACATCTATAAAGATGTGCGATGACGTGGACCAGCCCTCTGTGAAGAGTACCACCGCAAAGAGGTCGAGACGAGCGGACTACGAGGAACTCTCCTTGGCGTTATCTCCAGATCCAGGCACCTACAATTTCCAGTTTGCAATGAATCAGACCTCCCAGGTCACTCGTTGTTCAAGCCTGAAAGAGACCGGACAGCAATCACCACCCAAGGACAATTTACCAAAATCGCAGAGTTTTCGATCCAATGATGCAGATGATGGTCTGTTTGCCTACAATGTGTTGATAGGAGGAAAACTCTCAGACAAAGTCGACGGGAAGCCGCCAGCGGTACCCCCAAAGCCGAGAAGAATGAACTTTGTGGACAAGGAGGAAGTGGTCTTGAGGAAAACGGCCTCGGTTAATTCTCCGACTAGTTCCAGTGAGTTGTCTCCACAGGACGGCGCCTCTTGTGAACCAGCTAAGACTTCGAAGGCAACTCAACGACAAAGTGTGCGGGTGTTGACGAGTAGGTTCGAGACCGCCTATCACGAAGAAGTTCCCCCATTGCCTCCCAGGGAACCCGTGTCAACGCTGCATCAGGTGACGTCTCTCTTAAAGCCATTACAACCAGAGAGCTCGCCGTCGAGATCTCCTCGCAGCGATCTAGCGAAGACGTCGTCTCAGAGTCCAGTAGGTGGTGACCCTCCGGGGGAGCCAAACAACAACAATAACGAAGAAGAAGTTTACCGATTGAGTGCAGAGACACTGGAGAAATTGCAACAGGAGCGGCGTCCAAGAAGACCGAGGAGGAGAAGCAGGAGCGCAGAGAACAGCTCTGAAAGCTCCGATCAATCTCCGATCAAAACAAGACACAGCACATCTGAAGAGGAAGAAGACCAAGTGGGTCTCAGATCAGAAGGGGCAATATCACCTAAGAGGTCACCTGTCAGATTAGAGCCAGGGTGGTCACCCCAGAGGAGGAAGGGACTACCAGATCTGCCGGAGAATGATCAGGTGAGAATGTTAGCCACTCAAGATGAGAGAGAAGGGAGTCACTCAGCATCAAACCACAACCGACCTGTATTCATCGTTAAAGGGCAGGGGGGCAGGGGGGGCAACTTTCTGCCTGTTATTGCATGTTTTTGATGAAAAGCCATGGTGTGCATAACCAGACTTTGGGTCGGGGAAGCTGGGTGGGTGATGGTGTGGCTTATTTCCACATGGGGTGGGCGGTAAATTTGAAGACCTAGGTATTATTGTTCCATGTTAGGCCGTGAAAAATAAATTCAGATTGCCATCCTGGCTTCCCACCCCCTTAAAATTTCTACTGCATCTACATGAAAAACAAAGAAAAGCAAGACTTCACTGCTCTTTACTTTCAATTATGTGTACACAGAAAGTCATGTGTAAATGTAGTCATTCACAGGACTGGTCTCATCACCAAGAAGTTATTTCATTTAGAAATTGCGGATTGCTTTTAGAAGCTTAGAGAATCCTGTTTTCTGTGTGGGATTTTAATGTGGTCTTGCATTTTCATAGCCATGATAACTTAGTTGCTCCCTACGTGCCACATTATACATTATTGTGTGCAGCATTATCCAAGGGCAGAGTAATTCACTGATATCATATGATATCAGTGTGTAACATATGACAAAATGAATAAGGTCAGTTTGCTTTTTTCAAATTACTCATTAATAGTGGAATGATGAGTTTTCCATTTAAAAAATGTTAATAGGGTAGGGATTCATAAAACCATCTGATGAATTCATTTGTAGCTTGATGCTGTTGTGATTTCCTTCGCTCCTGTTGCATAGATATGAAAAATATGTGCAGAAGAAACTTTGCAAAATATTACACTCTTGTAGAAAATTTTGAGTGGTTGAACAACACATTTGCACAATAATCTCAAAAGATTGCTTGTAAATTATTGCAACTTTTTGGGTGTTTTTGTTTATTTTTTATTTTTATCAAATTATTTATTATTTTGTATACAGCACATAATCCATTCTTTTGTATACAAAGTAAGTGCCAATTCTTTGCAATAGAGTAGTCATATATGTAGATATGTGTACAAAAAAGTCTAACAAGTATTTGTTAAATATTCATATATCAACTTTTTACAATGCAGTTAGGAATTTGTTGAGGAATTTAATAAACTACAAAAGCAATGACTCAAAATAGATGTGAACACCTTTCCCAAAGATGATGTGAGGAAATTCAGTGAAAAAAGGACAAAATAGGGGAATTTTGTTGTTGATGGGATGGAAGGGGACATGCATAAGATGTGCAAATTGCCTAACACAAGGAAGTATGGGTGCTTTGGACCCTAGTGTTATAAGAGACACATTGCTTGAATAATTGCTGCTTAAATTCCTCCCATATTTTTGACAGAGCAGATTTGGATTCGAAATTTCTTATGTTATTTATATTCTCTTATGAGATTCTCTTCTTTAAAATGGAACAGGAAAGCAGGAAAAGAGAAGAATATGCAAAAGAATTAAATTGGAAATTTAAAATGAAAAGTGTTATTCAAATCAAACTGCTCCTTCAAAGCAATGTTCACAGATGCTAATAATTTGCACAAAAAAAAAGTAAGGTCCAAAAAAATGATGACATCACTGGAAGGATTGAGAGCTTGCTGAGATACCTCCCAAAATCCCTCCTCCCTGCCTCCTCTTTCATATAGTACCTGCAAAGATCGAGTTTGTTAGCATTGTTTATACATCTGCCTGACTACCTTCATGTTTGCCATTAGTATCACTTTATTCATAATCCATTGTCGTGTATCATTATAGGCAGTTTGCAAAATATAGCACCCTTCCCCCCCTTCCAAAAAAAAATCCTCTGTTTGTCTGTTTCATATCAAATTTGAAACACTTTAATCAAATGTATCGGTAGTTATGCAATAGGTATCAATGTTTGTCATTTTATCAAAGCATGCCTGTCACGTTGTTAATGGTTCAAATTATTCAGTCATGTTACATCAAATTTCCACATAACTCCCACCAAATTTACTTTGCAAATCAAAATTTACCAAAAAGAGAACTTTGAAATTTTTATCATGGATATTTATCAAATTCCAGAGGGAGGAATTTTTTAATGCCAAAAAAAGTTGAAAAACTAAGAAGAAAACACATGCAAAGGAAACACTGTCAACATCTTTATTATGCCTTGAACAAAATGACAAGTCTGTATGGCTGTTGCATCTACCACTGATATTTGTGTGTATGACTGTTCGTCCGTAATAACGCCTTGCTGCCTCTTAACAAGTCCCAATTTTCACTTCACAAGATCGGAATAAGGCCCACGTAAATTTGTTAGTGTCTTCTATGAAAAGATGAATGAACTCTTAAAAATTACCAATATGAAATTTACATCTTGCAATGTTTTATTTACCATTAAATGATGTAATATCAAGGTAAATGTGGAGCCGATTCTAAAATTGAATCTAGGTGATTTCCATGTTGTGAGAAAATCGTTTAATAGGTTGGGTTTAAGGGAAGCACAGTGGTTCTCAAAGTATATATCTGTTAATTGGCAGTACTTTGTTCTGTTTCTCCTACTCTTACCTATCGTACCTCCTAACTAGCCCAGAACACCAAATTATGTAAACACAACTGTCCAAAATCATTTTAATATTTAGGGATGTCGACTTAAATGAAACATTGTTTTTATAATCAAGAAGATCGTTTGATCATTATTGAGTAGTTAATGACTAACATATTAATAGCCTTAATCTAAATCTCTATTGTTCATACCACTCGTCTTTCGATTTCTTTGTTTCTGTTTGTTTAAATGAACTTAATTAGTTACTCTCAAGGTCAATGCCATTTTTAAAAATGGCTTCCTTGCACGGCGTCAGTTTAATTTTCACTTCAGTCAATTATCACTTCAACGCACAAGTTTCACAATATTCGAATCAACTTTAGTTTTTTTGAAGGGTTGCTACACAAGTTCACGTGTATATTTAAGATTTTTCATTTTGATGCAAAATTGCTTTCTGGCTTATTGATAAAGTCTCACAACTATTTCACTTTTCTCTCCAAGAGGAGTCACGATATATAGTTAATGATACTTTTAATTGCTGTTTCGTTTGGTTAAATTTTTGGGACGAATCGTTTACAATTTTAGAATTTTTCACCACTAATGAGTTCTTCTCTCTCTCTCTCTTCTCTCCCCCTCCCCTATTTTGCACCCGTAACGTTGCCTCATGGATTAACCTCCTGCTAACTGTCTCGTAATATGTCAATCTGACACGTAACATTTTGTCATAAATTTTGTACCATTCATGTGAATCTAAATTTATGCATGCAAAATTGGTGACTGATGATTGGTTAATATGATAATAATATGTCAATATATGTTACTCGTGTGCATTTATTATACTTTCGCTCTCTGTAACAGGCGGATATTATCCATTTATAGAGTTTCCCGGAAAAATTTCCCAGTAAAATGTACATCTCTTTGACTTGTCAATAACAAAACTGGCTTAAAAAAGTCAAACCTTTGCTTCTAACAATTTTTCTCCCATACTTTTAATAATGACCTTTGCTTTTTATTCATTTTGGGTCGGTGCACATTTGATTTCCTCTTAAAGGATACCCGAAATGCTTTGCATCCGAAATTATTTTGGGAAAAACCACCACCTTCCTTGGCAATTTGAAATTTACCCTGGTTTTTGGAGATATATTTTTGGTTTTGAAAAAAAAAATTTGCCCACTTTCTCTTTTGATTTTTCTGTGAATGTGTATATGGTATGTATTTTTGTATTTATGTTATTTTATAACACACGTTTTACACCCATGTTTGCTTGCCGTTTTACATTATGACAATATAACCCCAGTTTCAACAGCTCTTGCACCTTAGCCATATATATACACTGTCTTACATGTTGTCAGTTATAACGGTCTCTAGCTGTAACGTATCTTAGAGTGACGCTGCAGACCTATAGATACTGCACAGCTGGTTTTTAATTCCTTCCCATTATTTATGAATTTGACGAATTTTGGTTTACACCGGAAATCACTTTTCGTTTGTGAATGAATGAGCCGCTTAATATTTCCGTTCATCCTTTGCGGGAAGATGAAAGCCTGCCCGAAGACATTCTATGCACGTCTCAAATTATGGATGAATACCTCTGGAAGAAAACAAAAGTTGATTCTTGATGGATCGTTGCCCAAATTTTACCACTTTTAGACTGTCTAAAAGAATAAAATATCTTAACCATCCATTAGAACTAGCCAACTAAAACTTAAATTGTTATGTAGCAATATTAAGCTAACTTATGAAATTTTAAAACGAACCAAAACCGAGGTTTATGGCCAGCAATTATGCCAATTACGTCAGTTGGCTATGAGGATCATTTTCATATTTCCAGTACAAAAATTGAGTTTGAACATTCAAATGAGAGAAATATGATTTAGCAGAGTCCATAAAATTAGGTGAAATTCTGGCTGGATTGGGCAGCCTCTCATCATTTTCTGTTCAAACGTTTTATGGAATTCTTTTGCAGTTTTGACGTAAAACTAATATTTTCAGAGATTCGTCATTTTTTATTGGTACATGACCAAACTAAAACCAAACTTGGAAACATTTTCAGTAAAATATGATAATATGTTTTGGTAAAGAGAAAGAAAAGCCAATGATTTGATTAACATTTGTAGATAACAAGCATTTGGGCAGCTTTAACCCTTTTGCTGCAGAGGCTTGAAACAGCATTATAACAAGGGTTCAATAATATCATACTTACAACTTTTTTGTTTATAAATAACTGTTGCAACTTTGTTTTGCAAAAATTTATAACTTCTTGGTGCATTTTGTTAATTCATATGAAAATATTACTAGAAAAAGAAAAAAATCTAACATTTCTAGATGAAAGGGATCCATGAAAATTATTGAAGTTATGAAACATAACTGAATTGATTCAGTGTAACTTTTAATATCCTCTTTGGTTTGAAAATATTTACTTAAATTTCTCTGGAAAGAAATGTTAAGGATCAGAGAGGCAGAAATGAAACCTGCAAGTTCAAATGAAGCCCAATCTGCAGTTTCCTATCAACATGTGCTATTATTATTTTGTCAACTTTTCTCCAAAAACTTTTAAATTTACAAAATATCTGTTTACAAAGAAGCATGAAATATATGTTGGGGTTAGGTAGGGGTTGTTCCGAAAGAAAGTGGTCCTCTGAAACAGATAATTATCGTTATTAGCAGATATTTGAATATTACATTTTTTACTTTTATGATAAAATTCTGCCAAATTTTCCAAAAGAAAATGCTTCTTTGTAGCAGATAATTATCATCATTATGATGTTTGTTACCTATATTTAAATTTCATGAATCTGAAAAGAAAAATGGTTTGAATTTGATATTTTCTGCATGTATACACCAAAACAACTTTTTTTTTTGCTCGAAAGGCCAATTTTCCACTTGTATTCACAAGCAAAATCAAATAACAGCCTTTTAGATCCACTCACTAGTAGTATAGGCCTCAACATTTCAGTTTAGCTGGAAGAGTTTGCTCCAATCTTTCCAATTCTGAGCCCTACCACCACTTCATTCTTTCTAGTTTTAGACAAATCTGGTCAAGGTAGTTTTTTTTGGTTGTTTTTTAGATTTCATGAAATTTTAGTTTTGAAAGTTGATATAGTTGTTGTCCCCCCTCCCTTATCCCCCACTACCACCACCATCCCTCTTAAGCAAAACAAATGAAAACGAAATTGTAATAATAATGCTGATAATAATTTGGAGACAAATGCTCTGTAATTGAAGCTTAATTATTAGAGATTTCAAGCGATGAGAAAAAAGGTTGTTTCTTTAAACTTAGGTAGAGTTTATTGGAATTCATTCTTGTTCTTATGATGCTTCGGTCGGCCAAATATATCTTAAAGAAAGTAACGTGATAAGGTGCCGAGTGAGGCAACTAAAATATATACTGACATAGAAATAATTAATGTGTATACCTAATGCATTTTCAAAGCAAACTTTTTCCTATAGGTTTTCTGAGACAATTTATTATACATTTTCCTTCTGTATCCTCTTTTGCTTTGAATGTTTTATATATCAGTGGCATAACCAGCTATTTCTCCTCTCTGGGTTGTGGGGGAGGGAGGGGGAGGGAGGGAGGGGCAGGGATATTTGTTGGAGAAATGTTTTAGTATGATTTTCAGCTTTATTTACTTTTCATATTTAAATGAAGAAGGCTGGCAAAAGGGCTCTTAAACATGTTAGAAAGGGTTTGTGTGTGTTTGGGGGGGGGGGGGGGGGGGGGTCAGTCTATGGCTGATTGTGCCACTGGTATTGAATCATATTAGACATTGTGTATATAATAGTAGCATGATGTAACCCCATTGTTAATTACCTCGTGAATATTCATTGTATATCTGATTTATATTCTAACAGCTGAATGGTTCACTCACTCACTCTTTCTTTTTTTTTTCTCTCTCTCTTTCTCTCCTCATTACCCGATCACCTCCATCTGTAGACTAATCGCCCACATAACTTACACACCACCCCGCCTATACCCCCTAGGAAACCCCCCAGTGTAAAACCCTTTCACACCACCCACAGCGTTAATGTAGAACTAGATCCACCATCCCCAACAACCACTCTGGCATATGGGAAACCTTCCAAGGACACCACGAGTAACCATGCTACCTCCTCGCCGAGATCATCACCACGTCACCTTTTTTGTCAGGATAATGGAAACGACAGTTTAGACTTCCAAGCCAGAGCGTCTCCTCCAGTGTCCCGTTCCCCCTCCAGGACATGTACCAATGCCCTCCTTCATGACACCATGAAAAGCCTCGCCACCTTGTCACCGAGATCATCACCTCAGCACCGCCGTAGGGAGAGCACTGACCTCCCAAACTGTTATGCCCAAGACAGCGATGGCTTGGACCTTGCACCTAAGCCCCCTTTGTTACCTTGTAAGAGAAGTAAGAGTAGGATGCCACCCAGACTGCCCCCTAGGAAACCCCAACTCATCAAAAGAAGCAAAACTGTAGATGGAACGAGCCTGCCTCTGCAACCGTTAGTCAAGAGTAAACCCGAGAAGCAGAGATCATACACAGTCAGCAACGATGTAGACATGCACAGCAAGAGGTCGGAGTTGAAAAGCGCGGCCTTCGATCGTTGCATCATAGATCCCGAAGACAATTTCATCCGGGGGAACCCGAGACTGATTCGAGGCATCCTCGAGATGCAGGGACATTCCTTCGATACGACCGAGGAGGAGGACGAAGGAGAACCCGATTATCCTCCTCCTCCGGTTCCCCTGGAGGAGCCGACGATCATGACGGAGAAGCACATACCGTTCAGACAAGCTCTTTTACCGGATCCTCTCTCCCCGGAGGACCGAGAAAACATTTTAAAGACACTGGAGCGTCAGAGTAGCGTGCCACTCTCCCTGACGTTCGACCACCGTCCTTACGGTGACCGGAGGGGTTCGAATGCATCCAAGGCATCCGACCGATCGAGTGCTTCCTATGTCAGTCCCAGGTCATCGGTGGGCGCCGCTCCCGGGAAGCACGCCCGGGCCAGCGCCTGCGAGAACTACGACACCCCCAGAAAGGTAGCGGAGAACCAGCTGCTCCGGTACAATATTTCGACGACCCTAGAGAACAGGGTACGCTTCAGCCCCTGCGGGCCGCGACCGCGGCAATCCACCGGTTCGGACATCGTCAAAGAATTGGATTACGAGATTTTAGTCTTTCAGAAGGCTGCCGCTGACAGAGCCGAACGATTGGAAATGACCTACGAATCAATGAGGGGGCAGACCACCTCGGTCCGTAAGATGCAACGGTACATCAATGCCAGGGGCCCGTCCACCAACAGAGATACGGCCAAGAGATCGAACGACACCGATCCAATGTATGCCGATATGGACAAACAGGGGTCAAACGCCGTCAGACAGGATGTACGAAGAGTTCGAAGCATGGAGGACCTCCTCGGATCCAACCATGGCAACGGCTCATCGAAACAAGGTTAGCATTTTCAAACAATTTACGATAACCTTTGGGCGGAGGTTCCATATTTTCTTGGGTGTACAAACATTATCGGTTCCGATGCTTTGCATCCATCGGAACATGTGCAGTCAAGTTGGCGTATGTGTGTGTGTGCGCGTATGTGTGTGTATGTGACACCCTAGCATGAATACATGGTATCTCAAAAGGCAGTATGTGATTGATGTCATACTTGGTATATATGTTGTCAAAGTCAGTAGATGATCCCTATTGTTTTTGGTGGCGTTTAATGCATATTAATGAGTGGGCAGGGCTTAATGTAAACTTCTTAAAATGTCAATATATCATCAATCGTATGAATATGTTCAGATATCGGAACCACTAAATGTTTTTTTCCCTATGCAGTCATGATGGCTTGTGTCTGTGTTTGTAGGCCTATGCATGTCAAGTATGTGTGTGTGTGTGTGTGTGACGTCCAGCTTGTAAATGATATCTTAAGATTGGAAACATGGATACTTTTCATACTGGGGCATGTTGATGCCCCATATCAAGTAGAAGAAACCTATTGTATTTGGTGGAGGTCAAATGTCATCTGAAATCACCAGAGGTCAAACTGTGAAAACCTTGTAAACATGGTATCTCATAATAGGCAGGATGAATACTTTTCATACTTGACATGTGCGCATGCATGATATTGAGAAGAAGCCTATAGTTTTTGTGGAGGTCAAAGGTAATATGAGGTTACCCAGAGGTCAAATATTGAAAACCTTGTAAACACGATATCTCAAATTAGGAAGAATGAATAATTTTCATACTTGGCATGTGGATGTGAATGGTTGCAAATAGAAGAACACAGTTGTTTTTGGTGGAGGTCAAAGGTCAGCAGCAGTTAAACTCGGAAAACTGTTTCTCATGGTTAAATATTAAGGATACTTTCAGTACATGGTATATTGATTTGCCATGTTGAGTACACAAATCCTGTTATTGGTTGTGTAGGTCAAAGGTTGTTTGAGGTCACCAGAGGTCAAACTCGGAAAACCACATGACATCTCAAGGCAGGAATCATGGTTACTTCACATACTCAGTGTGTGGATGCATCACATTGATTACAAGACCCCTATTGTTTTGGTGGAGGTGGGTATTGCCACGTACAGTAGACTGGCCGTTCTTTATTGTGCCATAGTGTAATTGTACATCAAAATAGTGCTTTGGGACATTTATATCATAAGAGCTGTTTCTGGTGAACAAGCAGAAGTCTAGCATCTATGAAGTCATCGAAACCTCAATGCATTTTGCATTCTGATTTTATGAACCTGTGAAAATATCTTCATAATTTAAAGAAGTAATGTTTTTCATTGTTATTGATATGTTGCACAGACTTGTCTCTCCTGTGTACTGATTATATGGGAGGCCCAAGTGGACACTGATTCAAAATATAAGCAAAGAGGGGGTTGGATTGACTAGTTGGGCAATTGAGGAGTTCCCAACAGAGCAATGGGGGGGGGGTCCACTACCTTCCTAATCAAATCAGATAAGTAGTAATGTTTAGTTACAATATACTGTGGGCTTTAATAAGTAGGCTTTTCTTCCATTGAGAGAGACTTCACAAGGGTTTGAGGGATGGGGGGGGGGTCTCTTGACATAACTGCCTCTGGAGCACCCTGGTTCTCCCCATTGCCCATAAGCTTCAAAAAGAGCAATTTGGAAAATATGGAACATTAATTTTTATAAATGTAACAACTTAGGCTCTTTTTAAGACGCTTGTTCCACCCCACACCCCCCCCCCATGCTCCCACATCACCCTCATTTGACTATTCATTGGCTGTTTCTCTACAGACAACCTGTTTATGGACGAAGAGGCTTCACATAACGTTGACCACCCTACCCCACCCCCAAGCCACGGTCATGTCTTTGAGACCCCAGGATACATACAAATGAAGAGCAATACGAACCGATCTGCTAGTGTCTGCCTCTTGTCCAGCTCTGTGAACAGCAATTGAGCGAATTATGGCTGTAAACCAGTAGGAATAACCAAAGAGAGAGAGGTGGCGGTGTAGGAGGCAGTTGCCACCCTTAGGTGGCATGTTTGCTGCTTTGAGATGGTATATTTATAGAGTCCTTACAATGTATGAAGGGTATAACTTGCAGTCCACAGACACAAACCCCCTCTCACACCCACCCACTCCCCCCTGTTACACATTTCATGGGTGACTAGATGGTGCTTGGCAAAAGGAAAAAACTGAAATACAAAATTTTTCTTTTTAGTTGAAACGTCTTCCAAATTGTGCTGGACAGGTCGTCTCCCGTTAAACTTGAAATTCATGTCGTCACATGTTCGTAATGATGCTATGATTTTGACTTGGGTGTCTTTTTAAGTACTCGACTAATTCCTTGAATACTTTGAAATCAGGGCTTTAGGTTAGATCCATCTGTTTTTTTTTGTCTCCCTCCCCCCCCCCATCAGGAATACTCTATCGCAGGCCATGTCATTATTTCCCCTAATTCCTTTAAATTCAGTGATCTTCAGCACCCCTGGTAGTATTACAGTGTTCTGATATACTGATTAGTTAAATGTGACCATTTGTCATGAAAAAACCAGTCTAGCTTTTTGTCTGGTTCAATCAGGCTTTAAAGCAGAGTGGTTTGGTACAACATTCTCATAGGACAATCTAAAAGAAAATCTCTCAAAATACAGGCAGAGGTGTGGTGGTGTATTGGGGCTTAGGTTTCTTAGTTACTATGGTAACCATTAGTTTCATCTCGGCAATAGATATGTATTCTCCTTCTGCTTCAGTGAAATCTTGGCATCTGTATTCTCTGTTTCATAAACCAAGTTTCCTTGTCGTTCAAGTTTGTGATCCGTAAATTCAAATTCCTCAGATTGGCAAAGAGTTTGGTCAGGCCCCGATGCGGACCGACAAAGATTCAAAATGGTGTAGAATATTTTTTTAATTTTTTTTTTTCAACAAAAGTTGTTTGACCCTTTAAGAATGGTCAAAAATGATAAAAGGTGGATTAAATGTAACCTATTCTGATGGGCTATCCCATCGATTCTTCCCCTGCTATGGATCGCAGTAGGTGGTCTCTCATGTCGTCAAATGTTCTTCTGTTTGATTATTCCTTGTAAACTCGATACTTTTGCAATTTTTGCTTAGATGTCGAGATATATTGAGAATTTCAGGAAGATGCACACCTTGATCATAGATCCTCTGTGATTTACTGTGTTAACTGTAATTTAAGTAATTTCTTGATGCAACTTGTCTTTTAGAAATTATCATTTTCCTTCTGAATGGTTTCAGCTGACTCGCCATGCCATGTTGACCTCATTCCAGGCGCGTAGCCAGGAATTTGCCAAGGGAGGGGCGAAACTGTAGATTCGGCATTGCAAACTATCTAAGCGTAGCGCCACCATGGTTGGCGCGAAGCGTACAAGACAATTTTGGCTGAAAATGCCTCCCAGATCGCTGGAAATGGCACTTCCCAGGCCTTGTAAGTTGCTTCTTAGCATTTTCTCTTTTGAAAATACTAGCGATATCATGAAAACATTAAAAAAATATATATATATATATGCTCAAGGGGGGGGCGGCTGCCCCCTTCGCCCCCCCCTTGGCTACGCGCCTGCCTCATTCGTTTAGCTAAATTATGCATTCACACGAAAGTAGCACTAAATTTGAACAAATTCAGATCTTTCTCGTACAAAATGCCCGAAATGTAGATTTAGCCGTTTTAACGAAAGGGAAACCTGCCAGATCTGCTCAATGGGCCATAAAGTTTGAAAGATTCTTTTCACCATTCCTTTGGCAGTCTTGAAATGTCCAATTGTTATAGTATTACAATTTGTGTGTCGGTCTTTGTGTTCAATCAATTTCCATGGCGACGCACAAGGAAGGCTCTTTCACAAGTTCGTCAAAGCCATCAAGCGGATTTTCGTGCCTCTCAACTAATGGCACCAAACTAATCGTAAACACAAGGAAATCATTTGAAGTTGTGAAAGCAAAGATGAACTTTACACAGTTAACTAATTTAACTACATACTTAATTACATAATTAATGTAAGTGTAGTTTTGCCCTATTAAATTGGCATGTCAAAAGTGTATTGTTATTGTAATAATGCAATAAGGCGGCTGCTGATGACAGTAGCATATTACCGATTAGCCAAACTGTTCTGTAGCCTGCAAAAGACGATGTAACTGTACTTTCAGAACAGAAGGTATTGTTTTCCAATTGTTCTACCTTTTAAAAAATGCAAAAAAAGCGCTGGTTTTTTGCCAAAAGTGACATAACAAGTGTGACAATTATATTTTTACGTTTGCAAAGCTCACCTTGTTTTAGGGTCACCCTGTATTTTGAAAACGACGACCTTTTATTAATCGTTATTTTCCACTGTTTCTTTCCCATTTTTGGGTCGATCGGTCATCGTGGACTAGAATTTTATCCAGTTTCTTTACATTTACATGTAAATGAGAAAAAGATGAGGAGGTATATGAAAAGAGAGAATGGACACGATAAAAAAAAAAATGATAAATACAACATATAAAGCAAGTTTTAAATAAATAAATTTAAAAAAATATGAGTTATTGTAATTCACCTCCAGACTATGCAATTGTATATATACTGTTCCTGGCTGTGTACATTTTTCCATGTTTAATCCAAGTTTGGTGTAGGTTTATTTATTCTCTCTCTGTAATCCGTGTGCTACCCCTGCGTCACCTCAGTATGTGTTATGAAATACAGGTCATAAAATGACTTGATATTAATCCGAGATTTTCGGTCTTAAACAAACAAGTTATTCTCTCGGTTTAAGAATTAGGTCTTTTGAAATAATAACTCAAGGAGGGTGCTTTTGTTTTCGTTTCTGATCAAAATACCAAATCGGTGTAATAATTTTATTTTTGCTAAGATTAACTCGGGCATCATGTACTTAAGAAGAATAGAAAAGTCACAGAAGAAAGAAAAAGATTTTCTTTTACTGCTCTAATATGTAATTCTTATCTTGGTTTGGTGGCGGGTATTTTCAAGGTAGAAACACCTACAGTTTACTCTTTTTTTTTATGGGGGGGGGAGGCACCATGAGATGTCCATGTGCCCACTCACAAGCTGATTAATTTCAAACCACGAAGTGTGGCCAAATGAATGGAGGGGGGGGGGGTGGGAGTGGTGATGGTTGGTAATTGGTGGTAGACCAGGTTTTGGAGCAAACTGTTCTGTGACATTAGAATCCTGAAAAGAACTAGTCATAAATCAACGTTTGTACACTAGCAGTCCTGCTAGCTTTCTCCAAGAACCCCCTCCCCCCCCCCTTAGGCAAATGTACAGGTTCTATCGCTGGGGAGGGCAGGCAGCCACATCTAAGGAACGTCTAAGTTTGCGATCATTGGGTGCTGTTTTGAATCGATGTTTGCTAGGGTAGTTGAGATAAAAGGATTAGACGATGAGATTGAATTAAGTCATTTGATTTTGTTTTTATAGTCATATACATCTGGCAGCTGATGCAAATTATCCAAATCCTTGCTCATAAATATTCATAAGGAAAAATGCATCACTCCCATTGGCTTTTATACCCTTAAATTTATTATATATGCCCAAGTATGATAATATGGAGAGAGTAGCTAATGTTTCACTTAAATCATTCCTTGAACAAGGATAGAAATATTTGGCTGACCGACTTTGTATGAAAAAAGAACAAACAAAATATGTGAAAAGCGCAGTACGTTATTCATCATTCTAAACCAAGGATTAAAAAAGTATATATTAAGTATATATATCTCTTATATGCATGAAAAAGGAAGGACCATTTGTACATGTTCAATGCATATTCAGTTAAAGCACATGAATATTTATCTCACAGTTATTATTCAACTCAAAGAAGGTGGTGTGTTGTTAGGGGAAGTACTGCAGATAATCCAAACCATTTATCTTTATCTTTTATTTTTATTTTTTTTTCACCTTGTATCAAATGTAACAGTATTTTGTATAGACTTAAGAAGCAAAATAATAACAAAAGTTAAAAAAACAAAACACTCTTCTCTTTCTCTCATCGTTTTCTTTTCTTCTTTATTCTTCCGTTGAACAAAATGTTTTCTTTACTATTGTAAAAGAGTTCGGTAAGATAATGGAGTCCCAAAACTTCTACGAAAGATCGAGGACTTAACATGTAACATTTTTAAGCTTTATATGGCAATATTTTTTGTTTTTACCAGCCACGGATGGAAAATATGCCATCTCCGAGACAGTTTGGGTAAACATTCGGCACTCATAAGAATGAAAGGTAAAATACCAAAATTAAAAATATTCTATTCTTTTGCATAGTTATTTTTACACTGCGAGGTAGTCGAATGTTTTTCGTTACATCAAAATAAATCTTTCACGCATAATGTTGCTGTTTGTCGTAGAAACTGAAGTCTTTGGACGGATCATTTATTTCAGAAGTGAACATAACAATTTCAGATTGATGAACTTATTAAAAGGTATTATTCTGAACAAAAAATTTATTCAATAAATTTCATCAACAAAAGATTGTTGAGATTTATTCCAAAAATCTCAACAAAAAATTATTGATTTCTGAATTTGCATACTTTGTCATAATATATAATGCCTCTGGACATCCTAATATTTCTAGCACCATTTACTTCTTGACGATATTTCAGAAAAACACATTTCAGTGTTATTTACAGTTAGAGTGCATATTACAATTCAAAGGTTTTTAAAAAATTGTAAGTACAAATATATTTAGCATCAATTACTATGGCAAGACAGAAAAAAAAAAACAATTAATATCTGAATAGACAAAATATTTTATCACAAAATGTTGATCTTTTAACTATGGCTAGAGATTATATCATATCAATTAGTCAAACTAATGAAATGTTTGGCAAAATTATAGCTTCAGGCTACTGTAAATTTAAGACCTTTGGTAATGTTGGATTCCAAATAAAAAGGTACAATTTATAATGTATATTGTAGGATTTGAATATGCAGATATAAACATATGGTATAGTACGTGAATATTCATAACATTAAAATATAGTATATTGTAAAACTAGCATCGAGATTCTGATTTCCATATAAAATTGAGATAATTTGTTTGTTTTTTTTTAATTAATTTTCTCATGATACATTCCTCAAACTTATTTTTCGAATAATTTATAAGAATATTTTAGACAGTCAGCATATTCAGGAAAGCAAATTTTGTTGATGTCTTGACAGCAAATAGCTTGTTCGAAAGTTTGGAAAAACATTGGATGACATTAACCATTCCTTTTAAAGCTACAAATTTGTGTTGCATTTGTAACATCTGACAAAAATTGTCATATTTGACAATTTGATGGAAAATATGGTATTAACTGAATACATAGCATGCTTCTATGTTTAAGTCCTACAAGTTCTCACCAGGAGAAATGAAAGCACTTCACAAGTATAGGACTTTATAAATTGATAGAAAAGGTAATACAGTGCTCGAACTCGTCTCATCAAAATACTCGAGCAATGATTTCAAGTACCCGATACAGACACTAGAGTACTTTAATGAGTGTTTATATGTAAAACCCTAGGAGATTTGCCATAAAATTAATGTTCATCACACTATGTGGGAGCAAAAATCTTCAGATTCGAGGGACAGCCATTGTTATGCTAATTAGGAGTATGGTGATCGGATCGGTCTCTTGAATACGAGTGCCTTGTATTGACGTTACACGTTTATTGCAGTTGAGTGATTTTTAGTACTTAAAAGGATTCTGTGTAGGAGAAATGCAATAGGCAATAGGCATAAAGTGATAGGGTGATGCTGGTACTTGTCCAGTGGTACTCATACTACATATTTACCACATATTTTTCTGAGGGGAGGGGTGGGGGGGGTAAGAACTCATATGCAATAGGCATTAAGTCATAGGGTGGTGCTGGTACTTGTCCAGTGATACTCCTATATATACCACAAATTTTTCTGAGGGGTGGGTTGGGGTGGGGGTAAGAACTCATACTCAATAGGCATTAAGTCATAGGGTGCTGGTACTTGTTCTTTGGTACTCATACTTGGATAATGAATACTCGTGCTAACTTTAGAGTACCCGGTACACACACAAGTACTTTACGAGTACTTATCTGGAATTGACGTTACAACAGGGTGCTGCATAACTTTTGGACCCCTTTTTAACATTCCAGAGGTGGTAAGTGGGTGGGGGGGGGGGGTTGGGATAGGATGATAGTCTTATCTTTATAGAATGCTTGCTTACTGTGCTACCCATCCTCCATCAATGGTGGGGGTGGGGGGGGGAAGATGTTAGTCTTATCTTTATAGAATGCTTGCTTACTGTGCTACCCATCCTCCATCGATGCTGATAGACGACCCTCTAATATTACCGCTGCCTCCTGAGCAGAGATAGGCCACCAGTTCACCGATCTGACAAAGACGAACGTAGAATTGATGTGAAGAAATTAGATGGTCGAACGTTGCCGGTCGATTGCCAGCAGCAAATTTGTAAAAAAGTGATCTTGACAATATAAGTAACAGAAAAAAAACGGGGGAAGAACCGATGTATTGAGGTATACACATCCATGGTATAGCAGAATCTGTCTGTTTGTACAATTTTTAGGTACCCATGGACAATTCTTACAGCAAGCGGATCAAGGCATCTTTTTTTTATTCAAGAAAGAAGGAAAAAAATATTGTTTGTAAGTGAATTTTATAGTTTAAATTTAAAACTAAAGAACATAAAGTATTACAAAAATATATATTAAATTTGAGAATACTAAAAGCATGTGTTATTTCAACCAGAATGCAAAAATGCATTGAAGTTTCGATTACTTCAGTGCAATAGGCTTTTTGCTTATTCACCAGAAACAGCTATTATAATATAATAAATGTCCTGAGTTCTACCATGAGATACGCTTTCATGTGTAAATGGTTTCTAGAGTTTGACTGCTGGTGACCCAGATGACCTTTGACCTCTACCAAAAGCAATTGAGTTTTTTCTATTCAATATAATGCATCCACATGCCACTTATAAAAAAATCTCCATGTTTCCTAACTTGAGATATAGTGTTTACAAGGTTTTCAGTGTTTGACATCTGGTGACCTCAGATGACCTTTAACCTCCACGTTAAACAATAAACTTCTTCTCTTTATGATTCATGCACATGCCAAGTATAACAAGATTTCCACAATTTCCCTGGTAATGCCAAATGACCTTTGATCTCCACCAAAAGTAATAAGGGTCTTGGACTCAACGTGTCACAACTACATACTAAATATGAGATTAGTCCAAGCTTTCCTTCATGAGATATCGTGTTTACACGTTTTCACAATTTGACCTCTGGTGACCCCATTATTATTTCTCAACAGTTACAGTGGTTAGTGCTGTACCTGAAGAGCAAGACAAACTCCATGTCTAGGGTTCAAACCCCAGTTAAGGCCGTTTTCCTTTTTCTATTCTTATACCTCTTTCCTTCCATCATGAACCTTAAATATTAGAAACGAGCATTATTTCTCAACAGTTACAGTTGTGCAGTAGTTAGTGCTCTGTACCCGAAGAGCAAGACAAACTCCTTGTCTAGGGTTCAATTCCCACAGAATGCATGTCTAATAGTTCAAGTCCAGCCAGAGCCTTTTAATTTCTGTTCTTTGGAGGACGTGGAAGTATAAAGGTAAGAAAAAAGTTTATTCATTGGGAACCCAAATGGTGTAATCGGTAGTTCCATATGCAATTAGACATTTCTGATCGTCTCGGTTCAAGGCCAGGGTGAGTGTTTGCTGGAAAAGGACTTTGCCTGCCCCCCTACCCCTGACAAGGTTCCCAAGCGGCCAAGGGAATTCACCGGCACCCCTCCCCCCTGACTAGCTTCCCTCTCCCTGACAAGGATCAGTGGAGAACATGTTTTATAAAAAACAATTAAGTCCAAACAACTGGATCTTTAAATATTTGAAAAGCAAGCAAAAGCTTTCTCCCACCTAATGGTCTAGTGGTAGAGGAAAAGTTTTGGCAGCAGAAGGTCCCTGGTTCAATCCCAACTACTGCTTTCTTTTCATCAAAGTATATCCTATCGTGTTTACAAGGTTTTTACAATTTGACCCCTGGTGATCCCAAATGACCTTTGGCCTCCACCAAAAACAATAGGCTTCTTGTACTCAATGTTGTACTTCTACAGACCAAATATGAAATTTGTCTGACCTTCCCTTCCTGAGATATCGTGTTAACAAGCGGGGTGTCACACACCCAGACACTCACACGTACACACACACCCATACACACATACGCCATCATGAATACAAAGGTTACGATTATCATCGAAACCAAAAATAATTTAAAATATTAATAGTAACAACAGCAATAAAAACAACAGAATCAGGTCACAGAGTGGCTGACGCAAGGTTACTGTGATCATTTCGGAGATGGACGTTAAAACAAAATAATTAGTCCCTCCTTACCTCTTCTGGGGTGGTGCATTTACCAGACGGCATATGTTGAAACAGAACCTCCTGTAAATACAGAGACGGGCAAACATTTTTGTCGTTAAAAGCAGCATCGTCACTCGTTAATAACAAAATATGCAAGTGTTGTGACTCAATCGTTTCCCCGTAGAGATGGTAAAACCAAAAATACAGTGCCGTGAGTCTGTGACTCGACTCCCAGTCAGAAAAAATCACCCGTAAAGACCTTGCTAGACTTAAAACAAAAATGAAGTGGCTCTTTACCAACCCTGATCGATGGTATATACGGAGGAAAGGTGATACCAAAAAGTAGAAAACCAGATAGGAAATTGAAAAGAAAACAAAAGAAAAAAAAGACTGTGGAAAGATTTCCTGACAATTATAAAGAGAAATATCTAATCATCAAAGTACCATTCCTATTGTACTTTTATAACCTCCTATTGTATTTTTAATAACCTCTTATTGTATTTTACTTTTTGTGTTGGTATTTTAGAATTATTTTTATTAGGTTATTATTTGTTTTCACTGTATTTATTTCATTTTTATCGTTTTTTTTTTTGTGAAGCGCTTTGATACTTTTTGTGATTTAGCGCTATATAAATGACGTATTTATTTATTTATTTATATTTAGAGTATTTTTGGGTATTCTAGACATGAAAATGAGGGGACATTTTGACTGCCAATTCAAGCCATCGAAAAAAACGTTTCCAATACAATTGATCAGAAAGATCACGTCAGGTTCAGGTTTAATGAAGGCATAAAATCATTTCAATTGATAAGAATTTTTTTTTTTTAAGAAACCACAGTAGCTCAAAATATGATTCCTTGTAAGGAGTCACAATGTTTTTCCATTCCATATTTTATCTTTTGGGTGCAAATTCCCCGTTCTGCAGATGATAACTGTAACATATTGTACTCATTCTACAGTATTGTATTTTACACCACCTTTTAGCAACCACAATATGTCCTGCTATTGTAACCACCAGCCTACCCTAAGAAGCCTGGGGCTGTGGTCACTCTTGGGAATGTTTGTATATGACGCATGTTAGTAGAAGTAGTTAAGAACAATGAGTGTGTATAATGAGACACTCTGAATACAGAAGTCAAAGCAAAAACAACTCCTCTTCGAATCATCTCTTGTATAATTATCATCAAGAATATTACATGGTGTCAGAAGTGGGATACGAACCCACGCCTTCATATGAAGTTTCCCAAGGGCGGATGAAGGATGATATTAGCCATACATTTTGCTACACTTTGCTGGCCTGGATGAAATCTTGTCATAAGCCCTTTTTTTTCCCTTTGCATTTAAAATGTAAAGTAAAAGCGAGACTATGCTCTCCGTGCAAAAGCTAAAACTGAATCAAGCTTTCCACTCCGTTAATTCTTCGACACTTTTGGCAATTCAACTTCATAGATTGTTTTTTCCCAAGGAAACGAGAACATTACCGTCACGGAGAACGATCCTGAAGCAATTAAAAAGTATAGGTGACAGGTAAATGTACTTTTGAAATAAAAAGGACAAATATACTCAGAGCATTCGGGAGAAAATGCAGTTTTCGAGTTCCCGTCGTTTGAAGTTTTACGCTGGTTCTATAGCAAAAGTGACCTCGTAAATAAATAATGTGTGACGTCATAGATGCACGGGTATAAAAGATAAAAAAGAGTTTTGTTTTCTACACACTTTAAATTTAAACTTCTGCATTAAAAGTGGATGAATCACAAACATATATTCACTTTATACGTCAAGTATTGTTTACATTTCCTGTAGTGAAAAGTTGGAACCATGCCAAATCCAAAGGCAAAACAATATAAAGCGACAAGTGAAGAGTAAAAAAATCTAATTTTTAATTTTAATTTATTCATAACCTACATGGTCTGAGAGAGGCAGTAGAAGACTAACCCCTCCCACTAATCAACAAAGACCTATATTAAGAATTGTCGGTGACGTACGTTTCCATACACATATTACCTGAGCTTCCTCGATGGATATATTTTTCTCCCTGGTTATGTCATCAAGCTGCTTCTGCACAACTGTTGGGGATAAAATGTCGGTGAAACTATTTGGAAATGTAATATATCTATAATCTGTAATAGTGGCCGGATCGGATGCCTGTTATACAAATCATCTGCAACTTGTTTACGTGCACATACGCCTGCAACCCTGTTCACACAAGCATATGCCTGCACCATTCATACACCGCAGGCCTATAACGGTATCAGGGTTATCCAACATACGCCTGCACCCTGTTCAATCAGGAGGTGGGAGGGGCAGGGCCTCCATTTCACAATGTTCTCAAAGGGGAGGGACGACAACATCAGTCTGAGAACACTCCAAAAATGTAAACGAACTTACGTTCAGTCAAAACCCAGCCAGGACAAATGGCATTGCAAGTGACTCCAGTTTTTACCGTTTCCAAGGCGACCACCTGAATGCACAAAATACAACAAATGTTGATGACTGTTATTATACCTCATATGACCTATTAAATTCCAGATGTTTGAATAGTGTGAATGAAAGGTGAATTTGCAATGGAAAATAGATCTGTGACAAGAAAGAGAAAAGACATATTTTAAATTCACAAATGAAAGCATTTTTATGGAGTAAAGTTTAGTCTATAAACAGTATATATATACATACATGCATATATGTCCTGTGCTTGTTTCAATTTTGCCTTCACGTATGTTTATACTTATCATATCATATAAAAACTGGCACGTATTTCATATATTAAACAACAGCCTTGATTTGCTTTAGATAATAACCATCGGATATTCTTACTACTGTGAGAAATCATATTAAAAAAAAATTCTTTAAAGTGTTAGTCTCACACTCAGTCTCTTTCATAAAGATCCAAAACAAACTAGATGGCGACAGATACCTTTGTTAGACCAATAAGGCCATGCTTTGCAGCACAATATGCAGATTTGTTCACCGATGCCACCAGACCGTGTGCGGAGGCCACGTTAATTATTCTTCCCCAATCTAGAAAAAGAGACCACAATTTACATAATAAAGATACATGTAAGATGAAAGAAAAAGAGAGCTGATATTATGAAGAAAAGAATAGGTTAAGGATATGTAGATGATACCTTGTGTAGGTTACTCACTCTGTAGGTTATGTTGTGTAAGTTACCCTGTGTAGTTTTAGTTCATGCAGGTTACATCATGCAGGTTACCTCATGCAGGTTACCTCATACAGGTTACCTCATGTAGATTACCTTGTGTAGCTTTATATCATGCAGGCTACCTAATGCAGGTTACCTCATGCAGGTTACATCATGCAGGTTACATCATGCAGGTTACCTCATGTAGATTAACTTTGCAGGTTACACTATGTAGGTTATCTTATGTAGCTTACCTTGTGTAGCTTTACCCCATGCAGGTTACCTCCTGCAGGTTACCTCCTGCAGGTTACCTCATGTAGATTACCTTTGTAGGTTACACTCCATAGTTTATCTTATGTAGATTACCTTGTGTAGCTTTACCCCATGCAGGTTACCTCCTGCAGGTTACCTCATTGCTTTGTTTAGGTTATGCTCTGTAGGTTATGTTGTGTAGCTTTACCTCATGCAGGTTACATCATGCAGGTTACTGATGTAGATTAACTTTGCAGGTGACACTCTGTAGGTTATCTTATGTAGATTACCTTGTGTAGGTACACTCTGTAGATTACCTCCTGCAGGTTACCTCATGTAGATACCTTGTGTAGGTTACACTCTGTAGGTTACCTCATGCAGGTTACCTCCTGTGGGTTACCTCATGTATAGATGATCGGCCATGAGCTACTCACCATTCTCTTTCATCTTTGGCAACAAATACTTGATGAGCAAAAATGCAGATGTTAGATTAACATTCATAAGAAGATTCCATTTTTCCAAAGGGAAATCCTCTACTGGAACCACATACTGAGCTCCTGAAAGAAAAAAAGAGAAAAAACTTCTTGCATTAATTTAGCCTTTGCATCCTCAATGTTATACTCAGAAATAGCACAAAAGCACAAAAAAATGTTACTGCCAACTAATATCTAGGCCTTTACATATTTGTCAGTCATAAATTAAAAGTCACCCGTTATAACCCTCAAATTTTGCCTTTTGAAGTTGCTCAGTTTCAAAAAGTACCTCCCTGTAGGCTCCAGTAAGCTCTTCTTATAAAATTAGGCAAATGGTTCTGTTGGTAAAACTACTCTGAGATTGTCAGTATGTATATAAATCAAGATATGTAATTGTAATGTTTCACTGTATATGACAACACATTCTTCAAATTTCTATCCCATTTTTGGTGACAACCAGTGGCGTCGTGCCCATTGGGGCCCGGGGGGGCACGGGCCCCCCCAAATTTTGTCAAAGGTGTCATAAAATTTTGTCATAATTTTAAAAAAAAAGTGTTTTCGAACAGTGTCACTTCTGAATTTCTTGTAGGGCCTACGAGAAATCGGGCTTCTGTCGACTGCTTGGTCAATGGTTGTTGATATTCAGTCAAACGAAAGAGTTAAATAATTACTGGTTGATAACTAATGAACCAAATGTGCCATCAACGCTGCCATCGTTGAACATATTATATATACGTAGTCCCAGAGTAAGTGCAACCCGTTACCTTTGCCAAAGTCAGTCAATTTTCCATGAAAAAAATGGCAAATTTTTCTAAGCCTGTAACAAAGTTCGGAAAGTTAAGATAAATGTAGTGAACAGAGATTATGGGACTCCATGTGAACTTCTTGCAATCAGTTCGCTAAAAGGTCCACCAGGATAAATTTTCCTCATGATCTGATAGGTAGTTTCGAAAATATGAATAATAATAATCATTTCAAATACAGTCACAATTAACCTGGAAAATAATCACTTCATTATCGCACGTTTTACCTTAGGTTTCGCTACTTTCGCTTTTTCTGCTCATGTTTTCAAACGGCATAGCTCTTTCTTCACCCAGTCACCACTTCTCACGGGCATGGGCGGCGATCATGGATCAGCCAGCACAAAAATGTTTTGATTTCTTAAATTTTGGGCGCTTCTGGGAGACGAGGAAGTGGTAAACTGAGGAATAAATGGCGATCACTTCCTTCGAGAATATTTCCCAAAATAAAAAAATTGCCGGAAATTTTTATCAATTTTAGGGGTGTTGCTTACTGCCATAAGGCACGGGAAGTGCCGTTTCCTGCAATCTGAGGGGTCTGCCAGACGAAAAATTTTCTTGTACGCTGCGCGCCAACCCGTGGTGGCGCTCCGCTTAGATAGTCATCACCTGCTCACGGGCCCCCCCAAAATTTATTTTCGCACGACGCCCCTGGTGACAACCTACTCATCCTTCATTAAAAATAGGTCAAAGTTTAAAACTTTGGATGTCGATGAGAATATGAAAATGGTATCACATCAGCCAAAATATAAATTTCAAACAGCTTTTTAAATTTGGGCTGCCAATTGGTACTGAATTAGCAAAACAATGTACTTTGTAAAAATTTCAAATAATACCAAAAACAAAATGTCAAAAAATGCTTGCATTTTTCCTAATTTTCATATTGCTTCTTATTAGTACGAATATGAAGAGTGTTTGGGTCATTAAATGTGAAAGACCAAAATGGAGTCATTGGTTAGATGCTCATTACCCTTCATTTGTTAAAAAAGAGATAGGCCTTCTTGGCAGATTTTTTCAAAATTTTGCCAAATAAATGTTTAAGAGCTGTTTTTGAGGGATTTCATTCTAAAATATGTGAGTACTGGGAAAATTAACTTTGGAACCACCTGCCTACAGCAGACACTGGTGATGTGACTTTAAATAAAGGTAAACTATCGAATGCTACGATATTTGCAGAAACAAATAGATTTAGTTGAAATTAAAAAGTCAAATTTATCGACAATCCTTTTTAACAAAAGTCTTGTTCCCTTGCAAATTAATTCATTTTGAGGGTAAGGTTTAATCCATCCTTACAAAAAGTTTTGTAATCTGTTTTGTCTGGTTTCAGAACGATCAGCTTTCAATATAAATGTGAAAATCTCTGATTTTTCTTTCCCATTCAAATTGGAAGTGAAAATTTATTTAATATTCTAAACTGCATTGTTCACTAAAATATCAATTCCTTTTGGGTGTAACTTCAAGGCTTCCTTACAAAGGGTGTGTACTTCTTCCGGTCTCTGGAGATCAGCTTCTAACGATTGAACGGATACTTTTCCTTGTCCAGCACTGCAGAGAAAAGACAAGTGCAAAGACAACATTTCTGTTACCTCTTTGTCTTTTAAGGATTTTAGGATTCTATTTATTTGTCATGTCCAGTGTTTGTGGCCTTGTGTTATATGTGAACCTCTGTGATAAATAGACATGGGGTGTCTTCTCAGGTGAATTATTTTGAGATTAATATTTTATGATAAAAATTTGGGGTCTGTTATTGTTATAGTAAACACAAAGCACTTCGAAGGAAAGCTATGTGTATCACTTAGTGTGAAACATGCTGGCTGTTAGGGACCTGATTGCTAAGTAAGCGCTCAATATAAACAGCTTCTGACAGATGTAAATGAACAAGGCATAATGCTTCATGACAGGTAATGCGAGGATGACATGCCCTACACACTAAATAGGTTGGAAGTGGTGCAATCAGTAGTAGAGATGTGTAGCGCACTATCAAGAATTACCACTTTTTGAAAGACAAATTAAAGTATGGAAATATTTTTCAGGAAGTTTTTGCAATACAGCTGATTAAATTTACTATATAAAAGGTACCTTTTAATATCTGTGAGACACTGTTCAATGGTATCAGCCGATCCGAGACCTGTCATAATGATGTGACATCCCCTGGATGCGAGTACCTTGGCTGTTGCCAAACCTATCCCGGAGGTAGATCCTGTCACCAAGGCAGAAAGGCCATTCATCTTAGTAACTCCCTGAAGATTAAGAATGGGGAGGAATTAAGAGTAGTTAGTCATGTGATCAGGCACCAACCAAGAGACTAACAGAGTTGTCAACATGTGTTCTTTTTTATTTTAAAAAATAGGACAAACATTAAGCTGTTCTTCTTTCCTCTATGTCATTGCTGCCAATTCTCTTCATAAATTTTCAGGCAAAATCCAAAGATGAAACTTAAGAAGTGATACCATGTGTATTGATTACATTTTGTATTGATTAAAGAATTTACATAGAGAAAACATTAACTATGTACATTTCACAAGTAGACACCATGAAACCATTTCCCAGTACTAGTCAGTACCATACTTGAAGGCAAAGCTTTGCCAAAGCTACATTCAGCTGTTTGACAGAGTGTTTTCCTAGCTTATTTTAAATGAATGATAAGGGGAGGCGTGAATCTACCATATAGCCTTACAGCCGGGATGTAATATTTATAATAAATGATCAACACATTTTGCATAAGGGACTCATAGACTTGGCCTAGGGTATATACTTTCCACTATTCGTACGGGTTCCGCGAAACTAGTTAAAAAATGAGTGCAGACAAGTTGACCAAAATATCGTGGCATTCAACGAATTATAGCCCAAGTAAGTAACCAATCGAATTTATGTCACTAAAGTGACGTTATATTCAAGGTTGTGAGCGAAATTTACGTCATAGACAGGGAAAATTACAAACCGAAATTCTGCGTTGGTTCAGTCACAGATTTCTGTGAGTTCACTGTACTCCATTTGTAAACATTAGACTTGCTAAAAGCATCTTATGTTGGACTAGCAAGAAATAATATAAGGCATATCAGTACCACCCCTCACTTTCTGGCATACGTCATTCATTTCTGTAAAGTCACGCATTATGCTTAATATGTTTTTTTTTTAAAAACCAGATGCCCGGACTTTATTAAAAATTGCGTCGCCCTCCCAACACCAGGGGCGTATCCAGGATTTTCTAACCCGGGGGGCGCGAATTACTATCTAAGCGGACCGCCACCATCGGTTGGCGCGCAGCGTACAAGAAAAATTTTCTAGTTTTGATACCCCCCAGATCACCGGAAATGACACTTCTCGGGCTTGAAAATGACCAACCAGATGTACACTTTTGCCTGAGAACCAAGTATTTCCCAATAGTTTTTTCCCCATCCATAACCTTTTTGAAGATTGTCACCAGTCACACATCATGTTCGACCTCATCGCATCTCCTGTGGATCATTGCTTTTTGTAGGTGATTCTACGTCGCGGCCCATAATACCCGACAGCCCCACTTTTGAAGGTTTTAAGCCCATTTTTTGTTCAGAATTTCAAAATTCACATTTCTCGTGATTAAACTCACTTCAAAACATACCCATAATGTTGCAAAAAATTTCATCTATAGACAACCAATATAGAGAAACCTCCTTGAACCCCTAACAGACTGGTCAAAATTGCACGAGTAGAGGGAAGTATGATGAAGAATGTTGGTCAGGAAATTTTCGAAAATTCAGACACAGTTAATTTATTGGTGTACAAATATTGAAACCTCTTATAACGGCTATTATAAAACTTCGTTGAAGGAAATGAAAAAATACCATATATTTCCGAAACCGAACACTACACACGTAGGTGAAGGAGGCGGGGGAGGGGGCCCCTAACGAAATATTTCTTTCTGAATGATGTAATATCTGCTGTTTGCTTTACAAATTCGATCAGGCGCGTAGCGAGGAATTTGCCAAGGGAGGGGCGAAGCCTGTAGGCAAACTATCTAAGCGGAGCGCCACCATGGGTGGGCGCGAAGCGTACAAGAAAATTTTGGCCGAAAATGCCTCCCAGATCGCTGGAAATGACACTTCCCAGGCCTTGTAAGTTGCATCTAAGCATTTTCTATTTTGAAATTACTAGCGATATCATAAAAAAAATACGTTAAGGGGAGGGGGGGGCGCGGTCGCCCCTTCCCGAAATACGTCATGTTACCCGAAGACTCGGTCGAGTTCGAGACCAGCCACAGTTGGTTTCATAGCACAATTGTACAATTGTTTAAGGCGTCCATACACACACATGCGTTATGATAGACCTTATATAGTATATATATAGAGATACATTAGTGAGAGAGGAAAAATGGAAACGTCGAAATTGGAGTTGTCGGTGTAAGGGGTAGGGTGAGGCGCACGCCCCTTCCAAAATCCTCGATCCGTCACTGGCTTCCCTGTGTATATAATAGGGATCAACGCTGTAATGATGTCACTGTTCCTCTTTCTCTTCCCGGTGTCTTGGCGTTTTTCTTTTACTCCCTCCTTTTCTCCTTTTTCTCTCTTTCTTCTTTTTCTTTTCCCTTCCTTCCTCTCCTCCTCCTCTTTTTTCCCCTCTTTTGTCTTCTCTTTTTTTCTCTCCTCTTTTTCTTACCCGGGGGGCGCGCGCCCCCAACGCCCCCCTGGATACGCGCCTGACACCGTCCCCCTCCCTCCCCACACCCACTTTTCATCCCTTCAGTTTTTTCCCCATCCTATTTGGCGGATCAATGTCTATTTTGGCGGTAATCATTATTCTGTTTTGAGATGATTAATATTCTATGAGGTAAACGGTAAGTTTACTGCTTATAAAGCCACTACCACGTCCATCACTTCTTAGGCTCCCACTAACACCACCACCCCACCCCACCTTCCCATCAGTCGGGCTAATTGGAACTCGGTGCCATGATGCCAAGTTTTCCAACACTGATGAACTTTGACCCCAAGTCATATGAAGACAAACGACTATCGATCCGTGTTAATAAGATCATCTCATTTCAGGATTTTGAACCATTTATTTTATCGATGAACGCCCATTGCATCCTCCTCCCATTTGGCACTGCCTATAGTAACCTTCATTGATTTCCAAATTGTAGCCGGTTATAGTTTATAAGTATTCAGCTATCTCCAGCCAGTAACCGGGCAAATAAAATACAAAGAACTCGTTTTTAATAATACCCTATTTTTTTTTCGATCACAGCTTGTGTTTTTTTTAAGGCTGGTGCTATTATTTGACTGTTATCGTAATATGATCAAGAAAGCTTACCTTGGGACTATAGACAAAGGTGAAGTTGCGGTACTAATTACAAGTTACCTTTATCTACCGACAAGATTGCGACCAAAGACCTAACCACAATACACAAACGAGATATTGTAAGAAATCGGTAGCTAGGGCTGTAAAGTCAAGTGGTTCAAAATGAAGATAAGCCTGTACGATGACAAACTCAATATAGAGTCTATATCAATCTAGCATTGCCCAATATAACTCAGGTCCAATCTTTCCACAATGCATCATTTACAAATTACCCCAACCCACCGCCCTCCCAAACACACACACGCACAGGAAAAAAAGCTGTGTTAAAATACAACAGGAACTATCATTGCGGCAAGTTGTTGAGTTTTTATAGTAGGATGGTCAAGGCACTGATCCGAATTACCCTGAGAAGTTCAATTTTCTTTACTCTTTTCAAACAAATGTTGATAAACTTCTATGCAGTGGTTTGGTTTTCTTTATTTCCTACCGTAACATAATATTTAATTTGGCAAGAAACAACTTTACCGCAACTGTTGTGTCACAAATTTGACGACGATGAGTCACTGCGTCATGTGATTGTGCGTCGCATTTGTAAACAACATTTCGAAAGATTGGGGCCGTCGCGAAATATATTTTTGTAGTGCCATACGATATAAAAAGGGGCCCGTTACCACCCCCCCCCCCCCCGGTCTTTCCCCCCCCCCTGCTCTTCCCCTTGGACACCTCCC
>KN886469.1:67657-83174 GCA_000934455.1 Apostichopus parvimensis
AGACTTATATTTATACATATATATAGACATATATAGACATATATAGACATAGGCCTATATAGACATATATAGGCATATGTATTCCGTAATATTGAGCTCATTGAATGCTCTTGTCCCAAGTAAGAAATACAACGTTTAATGTACTATACCATGTTTAGAGTAATAGTCATCCCCCCGACATCATGTAATCCCTCCTGGAAAATCCCCTCTCCTACGACTAGCCCCACCCTCTCACCCATCCTCACGTTCCTAAGACCTATAGGCGCTGACTTATAGTGGCAGCTTCAAAAAAATTATGTTATCGCAGGCGACTTTTATTTAAGCTTGGTGGTTGTAGAGTATACGCTATGCGTTTAAAGAGAGACGACTTGAAAATCGAGAAGATCATTGAAATGAGCTTTAAATAATTGAGACCAAACTCAAAGGTAAAGACAATAAAGACTGGTGAGTTAATAACCGTACTTAGCAATGAAAACTTTTCCGAAAGATGTTTGGATTTGCTATAGTGTACTCTCTTAATTCTAAAAAGAGTGAAAGGTCAATCTGGCGAAGAGTATGTATGTGATGGTCACTCTTAAATTCAGACGACCATTCACCATCAGATTGAATTCTTGCAAATTTATAGCTCCTCAAGAAATGACATGAAGTCACCCAATTGATAAGTGCAGTTTCCACTCTTCTAGTATTAACAGTGACCATAATGGGGTTTTCTCTTCTTTTGTTTTTATTCTTTTTTTTTTAACAGTGACATCGTAAATGTTATCCCTCAGTTGATCAATACTGATGGGTTTCATTTTCAGTTTATTAATGTATAGATGTGTACACATTGACACTGGACACAAATATGTCAATTGGAGCATTTCTGGCGTTCCATGGGTATGGATATGCATATTGTGTGTACTGTCCATTCGTCATGTTTCCAAGTGTTAGCTAAACCTTAGAACCATTCCACTTCTATAGAAAAAGGAGGGAGGGGCAAAATACGAGAATAAGTTTAGTTATACCTTAGTAGATTCTTACCAGCCAGGGTGCTAATCAATTATGAAGCGTTCTCAGGATAAAAGAGGACTTCAAATGTATTGGATACGATTCTGGACTCGATATGACCAATCTAGCAACACATAAACATTTCATTAAACAACCTGTCCTACTATAATAGCTCTTAATCGACCTGTTGAGCCCTCGAGGAATGAAAGTGAAACTAAGAAAGACTTGTCAAATAAATCGATGGATTTTTCCAGACTTAGTTCAGTTGGCGGCAAACCAGTTTATCAATATTATTGATTCTGTGGTGTAGAACCGTATATTCAGGATTATTTCAGAGCAGCCATGCACAATTCTCTATTCAGGGTATGATAACGAAAGGTATTTTACCGCCTGTTTTTGCAATGTATGACGTTTCCCGCCAAGTAGGCCTATGATATAAGTGCTGTAAGATACACAGTTGTATAGTCTGCTACACTAGAGTACCACCAGTGGTGTCACCAGACATGCGAAGGTGATGGTGGGGTGGGAGAAGGGTGGGGGACATCAAAATGGGAGACACTGTCTCGCATCCCAGCTGCCCAGGTGATACATGTACCCCCCCCCCCCAGGTCAGAACCGCTGTGCTAGAGTCACATATGCATTACACTTAATGGAAACGGAACCAGCTATATACTTCTTTTAAAAAAAAACACATTTTAACACACACTGACACACTCCCTTCGTGGTTCGTATTTATACTGACCGCACGTGGCAAATTTTAATGCGTACAAATGTTGTTTTCACATAATCAGCCATGAGTCGGGACTTTTTGTTTCTTCTTTTATACTATAGTAGGCTTACGACTCTTTACGCTTCAAAGCACTCACAGTGGAAGTACAGTATGTATTTGTGTTTGGAGATTTAACATATCCATAGTTGGAAAACTCAAATGCATTCAAATTGCTCATAATATATCAGCGCACGTAGGCCAGTTGAAAAGTTCGGTTACCTTTACATATTTATATCCACGGTAGAAACAGTACATTCATATTGCTCATACATACTGTGAAATCCTATGAAATGAACTTGATAAGAACAGAATATATACCCTTATATCATATCATTATGACAAATTTATCTCTGAAATCTGAAACAAGTTTTCCTTGTTTACATGATCATGTTTATATATTGGATCAGTTAAGGGACTAAGGATCCATTGATTCTCTAAACGAAAATGTTTGGCCCTGTGGTCGTTTAAATCAACTCGCATCAAATGTGGGGGGGGGGGGGGGGGAACCAGGTTTGTTTTGAAGTCAAATGAAGCATTTTGAGGCATATTTGGACTGTTGATTAGGTCTAAAGTGTGGTATAAACCCAATGTTGTGCATATAACTATTTTTGAATGTTTGTATTATAGGTTACCAAATTCGGGGGGGGGGGGGCGGAGGAGGAGTTGAAAAACCCCTGCATCCGCGCTGACGTTTGTGCATAAAGAGAAGTGGTCTGGGTGCCTCTCCCACCAGGAACAATTTTGAAACGTCAATCGGTACATTTTTAAGGCACGTATACAAAACGCTAATGGTAGAGCAATGGTCACGTGGAGGTATTATATAGCTCGATGCGCAAAGTAGAACCATGGAGGTTTTTACCTCCATGGTAGAACGTTTGGTATATATAAGTTTATTATTCAGATATAATCTAAACAAATTTACATTTTACAGGAAACACGATGCGTCCGAATAATTCGGGTAAAAAATTGCCGAGGGAAAAGACCTTTAGGAAACTTCCCGGATACAAGGACAATGAAATGGATTATGAAAATGTTCTAAAGTTTGCAAATCTACTTTATTTCAAATTGGTATACGTAACCTGAATGAGAGATATTTAAATATCATAAGATTGTCGGGGGTGGGGGCGGGGTGCGACTGGGGTGGGAGGGTTGGGCAAGTGGGCAACGTATAATTGAGATTTTCCATCCGTTTCTCTCTCTTCATGATGTCATGACTTGTGTAGAATAAATTAAACGAAAAATTTGAGGTATCTGGGGAAAGGGAAAGGAAAATGACGTTTAAT
Organism: Apostichopus parvimensis; assembly: GCA_000934455.1. Lineage (NCBI taxonomy): Eukaryota > Metazoa > Echinodermata > Holothuroidea > Aspidochirotida > Stichopodidae > Apostichopus > Apostichopus parvimensis. Next base: position 70,697 of record KN886469.1, read on the forward strand.
TGCCTCCGTCACTTTCACAAAACAAGGTGAAAGGGTAGAGGATGGGTGGGTGGCTGTGCATAATAGTTCTCTCTAAGAACGAACAATATAAATAGAAAGTAATCATTGTGACAGTGGTTAGATGTAGATGGTAGTGGTCAGAATACTGCAAGTTTTTTCGTTGTACCTTATTCTTATTAAGAAAGAGCGATTTACCACTGATTTGTCTTAATGTTGTAAATAAGGATATTTGAGAAAGAGGGTGGAGGTAGGGGGGGGGGTAGGGTAGTAGCGGGTATCAGGTATACTTTTGAAATTTGCAAGTATGCTCAATGAGAGATATGTATATGTTTTGAGATGGCTGGGGGGGGGGGGGGAGGTGTCCAACCAAAACGTATGAGGTATTCGACTCGTTAGATTATTTTCATGCCGTTATCTTTTGTATACATGCAGGTAGCATAATACCTCATTGGCCATGGAATAACATTAAAGGAAAATTAAAGTTGCGCTCTAGAAATAAACGTTTAATTTTCGTGCATATGATTAACCCCAAATTAATTAATCGCAAAATGGTACAGGGTAAAGGAAGGTAATGCTCCATGGGGGGGGGGAGGAACCCGTCTTTTATAAATATAATAAATTAAAGTGACCAGTGTAGGGAAGAAGATCCAAGCTATAGGCTGCACCACTTGCGCAGAACAGGGTGGGAGGGTTTATAGATGAGTTGGTTAAATTTTGATAATAGTTAAGAGTAATATAAAGTATGTTTAAAGTTGTCTTATTTTTAATAAGTGAATAACAGTTAACTCGAAATATAGGATAAGAAAACAAGAGATTCATTTCATAAAATTTATTCTGACGCTGTCGACCAGCAACTTTGTCGAAGTTTTCTCTCAGCTGATATAAATAAAGGAAAAATGATATATAGCAAAATCTATTATGTATAATAGTAAAAGATATTTAAAAAAAAAACTTGCCACGTTTCAAAAGTTAACTTTTTGACAGATGTCGTGTAGAAACAGCTTGTATAGAAACATTTGGAAGACATTTCGAGAAGACTTAATGAAAAAGAATGACATAATGGTTGCTAATCAACATTTGCTATTCTTGGAAGCTATTGCACAATGTTATCGGAAAGTAGCTTGATGGCTTATAAACATTGAAAGCAACCTAAATATGTGGTCGCAAGATAAGACTTGACCGATCTAATGAAACCATTGTCACGCCCTAAACAAGCTTAAGAACTTAATTACCACTCCCTTGTTCGGGAGATCATAGTAAAAGAAACACCACACCCTTACTATATTAGAGTGGAGAGGTCAATTAAAGGTCATTCAAGTTTCAGTAGTTAAGTCTTTTAAGAAAATCGACTAAATTATTTATTTGTTTGTGGTAATTCTAGCTTAAATTTCCATGAATACTTTCTTCACACTATCTTACAATTGTAAAGATCTGACAGACAAGTTAATTAATCCTATTCTTTAGTTCAAGTTCGATGTTCGTTATACATCAAGCCCCCTGATGAACATTTCGCGCAACTAGTACGTCACCATGGTCTCCACACGTTAGAATCTTGAGTAGCAGACGACACTGGAGTGCTGACTGTAACCATAGGTATAACAGAAGCCGCGATCAGCGAAGCGTCTGCTAAAACTGTCTTATGGTAACCGTTGTCTGCAGGTGAATGCTGTTTGGTGGAAACAGGGGAATGTGGTGGCGTTGGTAAGGTATTAAGGACTGGTGACGTCACTGCATGTGTTGGGGAGTACTGGGGGTGAGGTACAACCATCGCCTGGGTGAGAGGTTGAATCGCCTGTGCTGGTACAATGTAGACAATACTCGGGGATGCGACAGGCAAAGATGGCACGCGATGGGTTGTCGGAGGTGATAGCCGTGATTCTGTTGGCGATGACGGGGCCAGATGAGAGCCAGTTTGCTTGGATTCGTCCATCGCGGTCTCGGTCAAGCATTTATCGGCCAGGTACGTTAGTAGGCGTCTACGCGTTTCTAATGACATCGACTCACTATACGTTAGAAAGTTGGAGACTTGACTAAGGCATTCGGAGTACCCGGCATGGAATTGATCAACAGATGGTTCTTTACCTATAGAAAGAAAAGAGGGAAAATAGACATGAATGACAAGAAATATCAAAAAAATTACCATAACTGTATATTGATATTCATACTAATAAACAGTGTAAACAAGTAAAAACTACAATTACAACGTTGTTCAAAGTTGTTCACGACATAAGTCATAATGCTTTACATGCATTATCATATTTTTTTAGAACTCCATGGCCCTATTTAGGCGATAGAAGATTGGGACTACAGGTTGAAGAATGACAAGTTTTGTGGGGGGGGGGGGCCGAGGTCATATCTATCGAGTTCTGCAATGAGCAAGAGTATTACGAATGGAGGGACAGAAGGAAGGGGAGGGGGAGGGGGGTCAGGGCGAGTGCGATACACCCTACCTATACCTCTATTATAATAAAAGAAAATTTAAATTACCTTCTCGCTTCTTTTGCTGGATATCTTTTACGTAACGAAGTGTCATGTCGAGAATATCGGCCTTCTCCATTTTGGAATTTTGAACAACCTGAAAAGAATGAGAAGAAAATGAAAAGTTACGTTTCAAAGAAACCCTCAAATAAGTATTAAAGTGAAATGTGTCAAAATCTTGCTCTTTGCGTTGATAGATTTTGCACTCCGTCCTCTAGATGGGACGGAGGGGTGGAGGAGAGAGAGAGATGGGGGGGGGGGGGGAACGGGGTTGAACGCTGAATTGTTCTGAGTATATGTAAAGACGATCCTTCCTTACATCCATTGCATTGTATTTTGTAAAACTACGGGTTTGTGGGTGAGTGATTTCTTTATCGACGTACACCCACCCACACAGAATACATATATTACGTACATAGACTCGTGTTACAATCTAATAGCTAACTATATACCCTTTGTCCATAACGTCATAGCTAGTGTAAATTATGAACCTCGCGACTGATAAAACTATACTTAAGATTAAAAAACAAACTAAACATATTTCCATTCCTTGCTCTATCGAATGCAAGTTCTGGCATGTTTTGAATCAGTAAACGGACCAATGAGAGCCAAGATAAGACCAGCAGACGATAATAATCATATAAGTGTACCCTCGACTATAGTATATAGTTATCGTAAGTTACAAAAATCTGAGTAAACAAAACGATAGCTTTACATCTATTGTTCTTGCTTTTGATATGCTTCGAAATGGCATCATGTGCCCAATTTGATGCACCACTGAGAGCTAGTTTTTTAAGTTCGTTGAAAGTTGACAAAAGAATTGAAAATATGCACTAGAAAAAGCAGCCCGAGTATTCTAACTCTATAAACCATGTTAAACAGGCTATAGTTATGAACTACTTTGAGAGTGAGGCCTCTACTTTTTAAGATAATTTTTAAAGTCTGTTTGGTGGGATTGGTATGAATTTTACTTAGCAGATTTTTTTGGCGCGGTGATTCGGGCAAGCTATAGAATGGAAACCAGAGTTTTAGATCAAAGATCGCACAGGAGTCGTTGTTTGCTTATTAATTTTTTTCCCACGGTCTGAGAGATGGTGTTGACTTTGTGCCTAGCAGAGCGACACATCGCTATGTCAATTATTGTCTACCAGTTTCTGTTTTGTCGATGTTTTTGTTAGAAATTTTGTACCGTGGTACTGCTACCATCATGGGAACTGTATTCATAGGCACGACAATAGGAAACGACCCAACAATAGGTATCCAATATCTTCTGAAATATTACAAAAACTTGTTTACATCAAACTTGCGAAACGACTTCATTCACTGGGCATGCAAGCCTGATAATTAACGTTTAACTTATTTATATCTTTTTTTGTTGTGGTATTCATTCAATCCATACATCATCCAAAATAGCAATTAATTCAAAATGGGGGTAGCATCATAATATTTGGGCAGCTGCTACACACAAAAACAAGCACAAAACAAAAAATGATAAAAGCGTTAATCACTTTTTTCAACAATGGGGGATGGACCTGTGTCCCTCACCAGCTCCATTGCAGTACCATCTTTGGGCTCCATGTTCGAAGTTAGCCAATAAAAAAAAAGGATGCGCGCGCATACACACACGCAAAATATAACCACTCCAAACGTTAAATTGAAAAGAAAAAATTAAATGCAAAAAATGATGCATTGCTTACCTCATGTTTGACTGCTGGGTATACAATCGTCTTTAACTGAAGAAGTGAGTCGTTGATACGAGCACGGCGCTTCCTCTCAGTCAAATGTTTCGATACCTGCGTGACGTAATGAGAATAAAACTTATTATAAGTGCTAATTGTCGAAATATATTATATTAGCAAAAAGAAAACGGTTTCTCTTGATTTTAACTCAGTGCTACTCCTTCTTAACTGATCAAATGGATAGTGACGCCCTTCCCTACCCCAAGGAGGGGGGGGGGGTCAAATAAACATAACGATGTAAATATCATTAAACACTGGCTAACTGGATCGGTGCCCGTGTATAAATTTATCCTCAAAATGGGCTGATATATATCGACTGTGTTTCAAAGTTGTATGCTTTACTCCGATCGCCTCACCCCTCTAAGAACATCAAAAACTTAAAGGATATGTTTCGATAAACATTGGAAATTCATGAAAAAGAAACCAATGAATATATGAAGTTGGATAAACTAAGTAAGACGATATTTTAAACCAGCGACGATAAAGCAAACAGAAAATCATGCATTCTACTTCCAAGCATAGCTTGAATCAAAATCAAGTTGACCTAAAATGCTATAACAAATGTTATCGAAAGTAAAAGCTACTTACTCTTCTGGATTTGATCTGTCTGCTATCCGATTGCAAAGTTGGAGCCATTTTCGAAAATATCCAGAGATCTCTTGAACAGTTGACTGTTTTTACAATTCTGTTATAGCAGCTCCCTGTTTAAAACTCGTTGAATCCCTTTTTCGCTAAGCGAATAGATTTGAAGTTATGACGTGCGTGTACGAAGAGCGAGTAGTGAAGTCAGTGAACGATAACAGTGATCTGCTGTCTTGCACCCCTGTTGTACCTCTTTTTGATTGGAGACGCGTGTGGGATAACCCCTGCACGTGTGCGAGGCTATTGTTGTACCATTTTTGACCAATTACAGCACGCGACCTACCGACACGCACATCGTCGCGTGCCAACGTGACTTTGATTGGCTTACGTCCAAATTCAATCGGGGGTACGTAACCAATAGGAAAAGTTGAGGCATTCAGTGACTGATGCATAGGCATGTGTATACATATAACCTTACCTCCATGATATAACCATGTAGTGCGCTGTGGGTTCCATTGATTTAGTCTAAAACTTGTTGTTTTGGAGAATTGGGGGTGGACTAGTGAGGCGTGAAGTGGCTTGTATTTGAACACAATCGCACCGTGCCGTGCACCTGCTCCCATAACCCCCGTCTGTGTAAATTTCGACGCAGAAAAAAGACAGGGTGAATGCAGAGGTATGTACGAGGACCACAGGCAGGCAGAGGAATCGGTACAGATTATACTGAGACAGGTGAAAGCTCATTGTAAACATCGTGGGAAAATTCTACCGAGCCTTTGTGTAGGTTTCAAATATTTTTGAAGAGTTTTCCTGCCAAAGTGATGGAATAATTAATTGATAAGTGTAGTCCACAAACAGACAGGGCCTATGGCAATATATGAATATAGAATAAATTTCCCCTTATTTACGAATTGATAATACGTATTGACACGCATCTATCAAGTTTTTGTGTGTGTTATGAATGCCACCACCGGAACAGTGAAGTCATCAAGTTGGGGAATGTGGCGGGTGGGGGGGGGAGAGATAGGGCCGGGGAAGGGTGAAATTAATATGCTACTCTATGTGTTTCTACGATACTTTGACCTTGTTACGTAATTAAAAGTTAAATCATTAAATTTTGTAAATTGTCTTAGTATTAAAAATAATATATTTCAAGCCCGATGTAATTGAACAACCCACAACAAACTAACACTAACCTTTTACGAAGTGGCAAAATCTATACTGCAAAAAGAAAGGTTTATTAAAAGTTAATGAAAATATGAATATTCATGATTATCTTTGGGGGCAGCAAGCATCTTGTCATTTAGTTTAGGACATCTTTCCTAACGTTGTAAGATTTTATTTTGTTGTGATTTTTCGGGAAAATGTCAACAAATTGTCGTTACGTCAAAGCTGATATACTACTCATTTCCTCACATAGTAGTACTCTCTCCTTGCCATACGTATAGTAATCCGTTATATCGGCGAAGCTAATGCCGAGCCTTAAAATAGACAGGTGCGGATTCAGAAGTGCAAGCGGGTGAAGGGGGGGGGGGGGGGGGGGGCTGGTGGTCACCCTCCTTTTCAAGTCCGCAACAAATATGTAAAACAACAACCAGCGGTTAATCCAGGGAGTTGTGTTTAGATCTAATTTAGACCGAACTATGACCTAATGGTGCCTCAGAATGCAACATTTCACGTATAAAATTGTCATGGGGAGGGGGTGGGGAAGGACCCAACATCCACTATATATACATGGGAGTCGGCTTTAACGACTTCAGGGCTACACACGGCACCAAAATATAAATACATAACTGACAGAAACTTATGAGTGTGAAATATAATACTTCTAGGAGACAAGATCTAAATATCTACACTTATACGCACTTTTGTGAGGGTACACTCATGTTACCCCGGTTCCCCGCCCCCACACCTCCTCACACACAAAACCTTTCCCTGAAACAGACATTAGTAACATTGTCACTGATGTGTATATCAAATAATGATTAGCATGCTCCAGGAGTATGGTATCATATAGGATATTTGTCGATAATTAATATATTTGGAAGTTAGCCTCTCTATGTAACGTGTTAGAAACTGCTGGGGAAAATTATAGAATTTTCACAAAGTTACTTGAAGGTATTTTGTTATGGTTAGAAGAGGATTCGAACCAGGGTTACAACAAACCCTGCGCAATAAAAAGCTGGCGTATCCAGCTCCCAGTTCGTGGCGTGTTTATATATAGCTAGTTTAGTCTCTGCTGGGGGCGGTAACCAAACAGCCAAGGTCACTGTCAGAGCCGTTTATAGAATAAGGGGAAACAGCGTGTCCTCCTGTTAATATCAGAGCATGGAGTTAGAAGCTAACTCCATGGTCAGAGGGAAATCGGTACATTGAACGCCAACAGCAACCCATAATATAGTGTTTTACTATACAAGTCACGCGTCGGTATGAAACTAGTGAATGGATACAACATGGCACTCCCAATCACGTGACTGTAAACCTATGTTGTAACTCTCTCTCTGTATAGGGCACTGGCCACAGTAACTTGTATACCCGTATATTGTTAGGGATTACAATCCAGGTTTCCTGAGAAACAACAGAGACAATAGCATCCAGGGAAGGGATTGTTATTGTATAGGCTCTATCAGTCAGTTTCCTGTTGTTCACTTCTTGTCTTTCATTTATAATATTCTTTTCTATTTTTTTAATTTAATTACCTATTCAAGGGCTTTTTATCAGAGAGTGGTTTTTTCTCAAAATATTTTTTTTTTTTTTTTTTTTCGTATAAAGTTCTTGACGCAGGGCGGATCAACCCTTGAATGATATGTTATCTTTTCTTACTGCATCTCGGATCTTGAAGAGAGAACCCTTTTCTTGTTATTTATTTACTTATTTATTTTTTGGTCTCGTCTCATTTATTTCTTTATTTGTAGAAAGGATTGTAAGGGGATCTCTATCTATTCCTCCCCGGTGCATGTCAACCGGTCTGTTTGGGAAGTCAACATATCTGACACACGACCAACTCGCGACAGAAGCGATGAATAAGCCATCGCTTATACTTCTTCGCCTATTGTTTAACCAATGATAATACGAAAAAAAAAAAAAAAAAAACGACTAAAATCAGTTTCAAGGAGGGCAGACTTCTTGCGGTGGAACGCGGATTGTTACAATTTGTTTGCGCATGGTCAATAGACCAGAGATTAAAGATAAAACTACGCTTGTGTATTTCTTTGTGATTCTATTGTGTTTAACACCGGCTTATCCTTAACTAGCCCGTGGGAAAGTCGTTCCAAAGAAGTTCCCGCGTTCATTAACCGGGTTTATTTGCATTGGCAAAGCTCATATCAATACGACTTGAAGGTTTATATCAGTTAGTAACTCTATGAAGACAACTTTAGATTGACGCACGTCTGACAACCACAGTGTTATGGGGGGGGGGGGGACTAACTTAAGCCGTACTTGTTTCAAGTAGCTTGACTGTGCCTAGCTGGGACATGAAATCACTTGCACTGGAAAAAATGCTAATAAATTTCTTTAAACCACATCCCTTGCGTTAAAACATCCAATGTTCGTATATACACGGTTTAGAAGACCTGACTGACAAAACTGGGGACATACACATATATATTAAAGCTAGTTTAATTAGGATAATACCATGGGGTAGGAGCCGGGGGGAGGGGCACTGGGGGTACGTACCCCCACACTTTTTTTCCAAAATAGCAAAATGTGCCCAACTGGCAAATAAAATATGCCCCTTTGATGAAGAACTGTCTTTTGGATAACTTAAGCCTTTGTTAAGTTTAATATATTATTTTAATTATTCACGTGTACCATAATAGTATTGATAGAATACTAACACATCATATATATTTAAGTGATATGGCCGGTGTGTATCGGTTTATAGCATAACGAGTGGTGGTTGTGGAATGAGAAAGTGATGTTGCCAGTGCCCCCCCACTTTTTTGGAAGCTTCCTACCCCCCCCCCCCCTGGATGATACTGTAGGAATCGGACTCGAAACCTTATATCACAAGCCCATTGCCTTAACCACTTGACCACAACGCTTACTAGTCATAACATAACAGGTCACAAGAAGGTCCAATAATGTAATACAATCCTTTATATACCTAAGCTCTTCATGTCCTTTTAAGGTTCAACCCCCTCCCCTCTCCCGCCTCTCCCACACCACCTCACAAGGACGCCGTGTCCTCTGTAGTATACTGACAAATACTTGCACCTGCTTTGAATAAAAAAATTGTCCAGGGGCCCGAGCCCACTTCTTGCACTTTTTGCAGTTAACAGAGGAACTGCAATAATTTGCTCAAAACGATGTAATATATAATCCTAAATTCGCGCTGGCATCCATTACTAACATTTGAACTATGTTTTCTTTTATATGCACCGATATTTCGGTACTGTAACTCCCGTTACTTGCACCTCCCTCACCTACCCATCTCTCTCTCCCCCCCCTCTCTCTGTTCGGAGCATACTGGTTCCGTCACTGTAGAGAAATGTATAGCAAATACCTTCAGCAATGCAAGAAACTACGCGGGGAACCAATATGGCGGGAAGATCAAATCCTTTTTTTTCTCGATTTATCGGTTTTCGGCTTATAAAAGGAGGAATCAAACGTTGGAGACCAGCATTCATCGATTAATTGTTTAACAAATATTCGATTTATCGATATATATTATTAAGGAATTACCCAGTCGTCACGCTAATTAGTTCATCATCAATCCAAGACCGTTTAAGACCGCTAAAGTATAGGACTAGTCTTTCCGGTGTGTAATTAAATTCAAAGTATTCTTATACATCCGCTCAAAAATAACATTAACGGTAACAACACGCGTACCACAATACAAATTCATAGACTGCAATTTGGTAAACCCTAACACCCCCCCCTCCCCACCCAACCCCATACATCGTTGCTATAAGGCACGGTCACATAAGATGCATATTAATGTTGTCACCGATGATGTTCCCTTTGTATATTGCTTTATCCAACGGAGGCTCAGTATAATGCAGAAGAGATAGCTGGATTGTGTACACCCCCCCCCCCCGGGATGCCAGTGATAAGTTTTAAACTTTGTTTTTTTCTAACAACTGACGTGCAAAAATAGGCACGTCCCACCAACTCTCATTTTCAGTGGGAGAAATAGTTCAGTCGAGGGATGTTTCTTACATTCAGCCGGGGAAGAATGATACCGCTACTACGGGTGCAAACACCCTCCCCCTGCCCCCCCCCCCCCCCCCCCCCCCCCACACCCACCATCCCGCCTCTTTCAACCTCCCACTGAAAAATATCAAGATTATTGATTAGCACAAACTTGAGCTTAGAGTTAATTATATAAACCTGGTTTATTTTCTTACTATACTTTCGAATCCGTCATTTGACGTCTAAAAGTTTCCTCTTTTTTTTGCCGAGAGAGGACACTGTAGACCCACCATCCTTCTTCACACAAGAGTCGGCTTTGACGATTCCAGGGTATAAGACAGCCTCGGTCCGCCCTCGATTGTAATTTAAGATTTTTGTCAAACAATACATAGTTTCAAGGGTCAGAACCTTAAGTAAATCACGATCACTGCATATATAGACATATGAAAATGGGCGAATTTAAATTAACTTTTTGAATATTCATATATGTGGAGAAACTATATCTATACTCTACTTTCTCGATCAGACCTAATCTCTTTCATTGAGACCAGAAAACGTCTAAGTTAAAAATTCTTAACGTTATCGATTTGCCACAACCAGCTATTGGAAAGTAGCTTATTTTTGAAAATTGTTTTAGGATCGTCAAAGTTGTCTACAGTTTGGAATTTGTCATAGTTTGAATTTGAGGACCTTTACATTGATAGTTATCGCCTGTTTTTAAACACTTTTCTGTATATAGAGAAGGTATTATTGTCACATTATGTCACCCCTTGAGAAACGACATTAATCCATACTTAAATAGAGCGGCCAAGCGATTCAATCAATTGTATTAATTGACAACCTTTTCGTGTTAATCTCCGTTAAACAGGAAATGGAATTGTTATTCTCTCCACCACTCTCCACCTCTCTCTCTCTCTTTCTCTCTAAATTGACCATTCTTTTGTTTACTCAAAGTTTATGTTTTAAAGACCCGCCAACAAGAGGGACTTATATACCAAAACAATTTACCAGAACAACTTCTTAGCCTGATATAGACATTTAGTATTGAATGTTTAAAGTCGGCAAATGCTATGGTGAAAACGATCTGTTAATTGTTCGGATGCAAACTTTGCTACATCTTATTGGAAGGTTTCTTGCTAAGAACAGTGTACAAATTATCAAAAGGATTTTAATGGCACCACAAGCACATGTGGCTTCACACCTTTTCATCTCACATATAGTAGGCTACGGTATTCTTTGAATCGTCTGATGTTTCTAAGAGACTGGGTAACTATTTATTAGAACTCGAAATATCCTAATTGAGCCTATATGGTGTCATGAAAAATCGTTATCAGTACAAGCGTTAAGTAAAATTACGTTCCCTGACTCTTAAAATGTGGAGAAAAAATTGGCTATCACCCCTATCCCTCCACCCCCTCCTCATGAATCCTCGTTATCAGTACAAGCGTTAAGTAAACTTAAGTTCCCTGACTCTTAATATGTGGAGAGAAAAAATGGCTATTACCCCCTCCACCCCACCCCCACAAGCATACACAGCTTACACCACGAAGTCTGACTACGCACGTAGATAAATAGTACCGTAATCATTGAAAGAACAGAAACGCGAACAAGTTCATTCAAATCTACTGTAATATTGTTAACACACCTTATAGTGCATGCATGCATGCATGAACGACAGTATTATTGTCTACAGAGCATAGTACCCCAATACCTTTTGCTTCATGTTCTACATAACAAAAGTACTGGATATGCAAAAGCTGGTAACTTCAAGCCAAAGCAGGTGCTTGCGCAATATATTTCAATACCAAAAGTGTATCACCATTATGCACTATATTACTATCGTTTGATAAACATGCCGTGTGAATGCTATGTAGGACTTCCCACTATGCATTACTGGTGGGTGTGGGGTGGGGGGGACAAATATACCATCCATATTTCCAGGAACCTCTGATCTGGGTCTTGGAGATGTGGTCCCCTGACCCCCTTCTCTTCCCCCACCCCCTCACTCTCTTTCGCTCTCTCATCTGGCCTAGGCATAATAATGTGAAAGAAGGCGCAACATTTGCCCATAAACAGAACGACTACACTAAGTTTGTGTCATTGATATTTTCTCGGTTAAACTAATCAATCAAGCAATTCGCTGCTTGAAGAACAACCAACAATACTAGTCTTTTAGTCTAGTCTTAGTCACAAACACAACGCACACTGCAACGGCATATTAGAATATTGCTGAATATAAAGCATAGCAACAACAACAATTCCCAAAGAAAAATTTATAAAGTGTATAAATGTTTTATTTATTTTTTCCTTTTAAATAGTGTTTTTTTTAAAAACTCCATCTTTACTATTTAGGCTAACTCTGTGATATAGGATAACACGCGACAGATTCCTAGACTCACTTCTTGGTCACGCGATGATCGTGAAGGAAGAATGGCATTTAACCACACTTTTTTTTACAGACGCTGTGAGCGTGGGAAAGGCAAACAAAAAGGTTGGGTTAAAACTAGTCAACTTGTTTACTTACAGGTCTTAAATGGTTTACT
>KN886469.1:94979-105002 GCA_000934455.1 Apostichopus parvimensis
TATGCTGACAATTAACATTTCAAACCGAGACCATACACCAATATTAACAAAGCCCATTGGCACTTGTCTATGGCATACTAAAAGGGTCTATATAATAAGGCCTTAATGTTTTCACAACCCACAAGTAGCCAATGAGTATAGGCCTAGCCTAACTAGTTTAAGGCCTAGGCTATTTTGATTGCCTTAGGCCTGGGCCTATACTGTGCCATATTATGTGATATGCTATCACACTAATAGCAAGAAGGGCCCAGGCCTAACTAAGCACAGGCTTAACTTAGGCTTCGGGCTTAACTTTGGATAAGGGCCTTACGTTATGCCTAGCCTACCATTTTACTTTAAACTGAAAGTTATAAAGTTTAGGCTAGGAATAGCCTAGGCCTACTATAACTAGGATTAGGAAGTAGGATAGCTATATGTGCGACTAAGACTGTCATGCATATGACTAGGAGAGCTGGCATAATGAAATCGAATTTGTGGATCGTAAAACGAGAGAGAAAACACCATGAATGTAATTACAAATTTTAAAAACCAGTCTGAACGTAAAATTCTCGCATTGCTTGTACGTTACTCGTATTATTCTAGGGCCTAGGCCTACACAGAGTTTTTTTTTGTTTCCATTAGATCTCCATCTTGTTCTTTCTACTTCCAAAATTCTTCTTCTTTCAAGTTCAGTCGGAAAATCAAACAACAAAATCCATGTTCTGACCGATTGCAGCATCCCCAGACAAGACATTTCTTTGATAATTTCGTACTTTTTTCGTGTTCACAAACGATGGTTTGTACACTGTGAGTATGCGTGTCGCCTGCTATAAAGTTTTCAAGTGGACCTATTTTACCGCAATGTGGGCGTTGTCCCTCTCGACCAATCCAAATCGGTTACATGGTTGGCCAAACTCTCTCTATATACGGCTCTGCAAACTATCTAAGCGTAGCGCCACCATGGTTGGCGCGAAGCGTACAAGAAAATTTTGGCTGAAAATGCCTCCCAGATCGCTGGAAATGGCACTTCCCAGGCCTTGTAAGTTGCATCTTAGCATTTTCTCTTTTGAAATTACTAGCGATATCATAAGAACATTAAAAAATTTTTTAAAAAAAGGGCTGAAGGGGGCGGGGGGCGGCTGCCCCCTTCGCCCCCCCCCCCCTTGGCTACGCGCCTGAAATGAATAGCTTGAAAAGAATCAGTAGCGTGGTCTTTACCCTTCAGATAATAAAATACGCTCAATCGATGTTATTGTATCAATAAATTGAGAGAAATAATTTTATTTTTCGTACTGATGGAACTAAGTGAGGTTCAATATAAATAGCAGAATAATACTTGGTTACATATTTATTTTTCGCTGCTAGCTAGGGAGATTCTAAACTTTATCTATATATATGTCTCGCACCACAATTAATTGTTCCATTGACTTATACACTAAACTCGTCACTTTCAAGACCTGCCAAAGCATAGATAGATGTTTTCAACTGGTATATCCTACCCACCACATGATAGCTGAGATCTTGGCCTATCATGGCACTTGCAAACTTTCATATCATGACCCTTTAGATTTTGCGCTATAAGAGGAGCAAGTTTAGCATACTGAACCCCCACCCTTCCATCTGCTCGCTCGGAGTAATATCAACATTTAACCAAAAATTTTCTAAAATGGTTTATATCATCTTTGATCCTCCCTATTTTCACACCATCTGTACTTTAAATTATGCTCGTTCATATAAAGGCAGAACAAACAATGACAGTAACTGATCACATGCTTAAACAAGCTTTACCTGAAGTACTTTTACCTCTTTTCTCGGACGGTTAACCTTTTGAGCGGATGAACACTACTCTAATTGTGGTGCGGAACCTGTAGACTCTCTTATGGACGTTTTTTTTTTTTTCAATAGTTTAAACTACTCCTCCTTCTCGTGGTTATTGTACATGGTCACACCAGTCGTACAGGTCATTGCCATGAAAGCTATTTGAATGTGTCCTTGCCACCCCCCCCCCATCCCTCACCCATTATTTCTTCCATTTCAAACTATGTCATGCATACTATCAGAGCAATGAGGAGACAAAAGTTTATTATAATATCTAGAAAAGAGCAACAACATTATTGTGAATTCAATACAATGAAATTTATTTATCATGTTGATCTACTAACATAATTACACAATACTATGTTGACACGTTTTATAACGAAAGGAATCACATCAATGGACACTTTATAACAAAACTCCATAGAACCCCTTTAATTAATTAAAAGTACCCCTTTCTGTTAATGAAAACTACCCTTTTGTTGTGTTTTTGCAATTAAAAAATGCAAATTTTGTTGAAAAGTAAAAAAAAAAATTAATATTAGAGCAGTGATCTTTTCTTAACACATTCAAATACTGAAATTTCTGGCTCGAATTGCTCAAGGATTAATTTGGTTGCGTAGTTTCCAGGGTAATATTGTGGTTCGCCCTCTCAGACCAAAGTCACATGTTCCCCTCCACCTCCCGACAAAATTTGGCCTCCACCCCTATCCCCACCCCACTCATCCCCTTCTTCTATCCTGATTCAATGCTCTTTCACTACCCCTTCAATATGGTTACTCTTCCAGTTAGTATCAACTTGCCTTATACATAGGACAATGTAATATGGTAACACTGTAAAGTATATGCCAAGTTTCGATATTATTGACAGGGTATAGAGATCATCAATATTTATACCAATAAGTTAAGCATGCTGGTTCGGGGGGGGGGGGGGTATTCTGAGCCTCCTCTAAATTATAATTGGCAGACAATGAGAAGTAATTACAAAGAGTGTATGGTCTACAGCAGTGGAAAAAAAACATTGATAGTGGTTTTTAAAAGTTTGCACAATGCATAAAAACTGCAGTTATCCCTTAAGACATATAATGGCAAGAAATGTGTAGGGAGTAGTCTTGGACAATCCCCCCCGTCCCCCACCTTACTGTTGTACGATGGGGATTGAGAGGAAGAAAACAGGTGTTCTTCCAAAGGAAAGGAAGCTAAAAGAGAAATATGAGGTTAAAACACATCAAGATAAACATTTTTTTTTTATGATAATGGCTCTACTTTGGCATGAATTGAAGAAAGTTATGGCACGACTATAGTAACAACCTTAAAAGATTTTCTTGAGCATTCTCCCAAAGATGAGAAAACATTCAAATTGTTAACCAATACAATACATAAATAAATAACATTTCAATCACACAAAACAAAAACCCATCAATATTGAAATAAATCAATGTCAATACAATTCATTTAAGGAAAGGAAAAAAAAACGAATGACTATGTTTATTCTATTTGATAACGTAAGGTTTGATCTATACATTAACATAATGTGATAAAAACATGTCCATATTCTTCCTCTTGAATACCCTGTTGTCCAACCAAATATGGTTATTAATTCTATATATATTAATAAGCATGAGAAATATTGCACAGTCAGCACATTTATTGCACACATATAGCCTCCGAATAAGTTCTAGTATCAAATCAATAAAGTCTTTATTTCAGTGAAAATCGCAGTTTGGAATCCCAAATATTTGATTTGTTTCTTCTTAAAAAAAATCTAGTCCTTTCTTAGCCTTTGTAAAATATTTCTTATTAAAGCAAAATAACAGAATGGATTATAGCAAGTTAAGCTATATTTTGGACAAGCAGACACTATTGTGGTAGGTTAGGAAGCCTATCCACAAAAATGTGAAACTGTCATTTTGTATGACTATTAAAATCTGTGTTTACCATACCACAATGTTTGAGTACTTCTCGTATATATTATATTTGTACTTTTGAGAGGGCTTCGTAAGGTTTAAAGCATACACACATTCCACCTAAAAATGATGGACAATGTATATTTATACACACACATATACAAATAAATATGTGTGCATAAATCTTTACAACTAACTAAATACACACTACCAAACATTTTCAATTTATAAAACCAAAAAATCATAGCTCTTTTACAGCGAGCGTATTCAGTCAAACAAGAAGCGGTTAACTTAAAAATTGAATATTAGAGAGTTTTTAGGTTACTGAATAATATAAATTGTCTTTGATCCCTGCCTTCAATATTCCTTTAACACTGATGTGTGTTGCAATGCAAAAATATGTCAAGTGTGGACTTGAACTTAGCTACTACAGTAGTAGACTTTGTAAGCACTCGCATTTTTGAAAGCAAGTGACTAAAAATTGTGAAATTCTAAGCCTGAAATGAATGAGATAAATTACTGTGACCGTTTACGCCCCAAAACGATAATCATCGTGCTGTAAACTTTCTCACATCATGAACGAAATGGATTTTCGGGCAGGAATCGAAAATTGTGTATTATTTTAAATATTATTTGAAAGACAAGACTAGTGGATAGGGAGAAATAGACTCATTTAAAGAAATAATTGTTAAACACTATTAAAAACACAAGGTAGGATACAGTGCAAAAATATCACAAAGAACAATTGATTGGTTGGCACAGTAACACAATGCCCTACAGGTCACTCTTTGTCTTCTTCTTTTGTTTTTTCAATTATCTTACAGTTAACGAGGCTTGCTAAGACTAAAGTTGAATATTGTGTTCAAAATCAAGGAACAGATATCAAATTTAACAAAGACCTGCCACCTATTGCAGTGTTTATAGTTAAATCTTAGGGGAAGAAAGAAAGAAAGTTGAATTACTGAAAAGGATGCCTTATTCAGTTTCCACATAAAATATGAATCTCAAGTACATCAAACAATAGATAAATTAATATCAATGTTTCAACATTTTGAGTTATGCAATCTACCAGTCTGTGAGAGTCAATTTTCGTGACGTGATGAAGTGAATATCATGTTAGAAATGCAGTTTTACACTCGGTTAATCAGGTTAAGTACAGAATATACGACTAGTATATAGATTCTCACTAAAGTGAGTTAATACAACTCTCAATGTAAAACAGCGAGCGGAAGTATGGTAGATGTAACTTAATTTTTTTTTTCTCTATAGCTTTTAAAAATACCATCAAAAGAACAGAAGAGGGCTCTTAATAACTGAAAGAACAGTTAAAGCAAATATCCAAAACAAGTTTGCTACCCTTCCCGGATCCAACTGTGACAAATGAAGGTTTTTAACAATGGCTATTTCTGCAGAGCCTTTACTTGGCACTTATTTGTACCTTGGCGACACAAACACACACATCCACACAAACAAAAAAACTCCTTCTTGAAACTCACAAATATCCATTTTTGCAGATATGGATTCTAAAATGGAGTGTTAGCTCAGTGGTTAACACCGGTGCCTTTCAATCATAAGGTCCCTGGTTCGAGTCACTCCAAGATTAATGTATGCTGTCCAGTTACAGAGTTGTTGACAATTAACATTTCATAATCATGGACGTTAAATATGAATGTAAGAGACTGACTTCTGTCAGCTTGCCGCTTTGATAAGCCAATGAGGCTTCTTTGCGAGTTCCTGCTTGCAGGAGGATCTAAACTACAGACATACATACATACAAAATAATCAGGTTCATTATTACATTTTTCGGAAGTTCTCTCTATGACTGGCTGATATTAATGGCTTGAGATATCAACTAATGATACTCGGACATAAATGTGTAGTACGCGAAGAAGACGACAGATGGGAATAAAACAAAGAGGACGTTGGATACTCTCTTACTGGAATCTCCAAAGACTGACGGATCAAAGTCGAAACAATGATCATTCCCCGGTATGATCTCAAAACTGTTGGCGTTGCAAAACTCTTGACCGTTCTCGTACATCTCTCCGATCGTCATGGTTTCCAACTTTGTCGTCTTACATTCTTGAAAAGTGTCGTTGCAGAACGAGGAACAAATGTTGACCCTCCTGGGAGAGAAAGAGAAAGAAAAACAATCTTCTAAATTCAAAAAATGCATTAGCAGCTACAGTACATATTTCTTTTCTTGTAATGTTCTCTGTCAAAATGTACGTCTAAATATTATTGCATCTCCTCTATATGGAAAAAACATTTTCAATCTTGCCATGGTTCATTATGACAACAACTTAAAGGATAACTTTTAAGCATTATTTAAGTTTTGATATGTCACAGTCCATGAAAATATGAAAAATCTGAGTGTTAGTAATGTTTTTACAGCTGTTCCGGTTTTCAAGATTATTAATTTTAAAAAATCTTAATCATTGGCATGCTCCTTTAAGGCTAATTTGATGATGAGATCAGCTCCTCAGTGAAGGATTAATTAATAAGGTTCATCCATTGTTTTGTAAATTCTAATTACTCAGCCAAAGCATACATGTTCTTGTAATTTCACATAGAGATTCGAGCACCCTTGAATGACATTCAGTACAACTTTTTCCTTGACAAATTTGTAATGTATTGTAATAATGTAATTCGAGGCCATAAGGTCTTGCGTTTCCCGACTGAGGTCTGTGCTACATCTGAGGAACTGACCTTACAGCAGGTACATTTGACCTATATAGCCATAATCCAGTCACTCTACAATTTACTGTTTAAAGGGTAATTTTTCAAAATATTTAAAGTATTATAGAAATACAACCTTCACTGATAGCACTGTATTTTAACAGAAGTCTGCAACATATTAAGTTTAATTTTGTGCCTTAGAAAGTCATCCTTTGATGCTTGCTATTTCTCATTCACTGTATTAAATACACAAGCCCAGTCTATTATATCATCCTACTCATAACAAAGGATGTTTATAAGCACAGGGAAGAGTGGGGTGGGAGGGGGTATGGGGGAAGTGAGAGGTTTGAAACCACCAATTGAAATCAGTCTAGTCAAATCAGAGCAAATCAATGTTACATACCCTTTGTCATACCACTTTGACTGGGCAGGGCTACAAAAGTAACACATCATGTAGTTGAGTCTAGCTTGACATGCCTTGGTACCAGAGTGTATCATGTACATGCTTCCTAACACAGAGGTTACTTCAGTCCTCCTGCAGCAAGCCAGATCTCTATACCAGGAACAATTTGGTAAGTTGTATTGAGGTTCTGCATATCTGCTCTCACCTGTAACAGATCAAATATAACACTGGAATATGTACACATGTAAATAGACTTTATTTACATTCATTGACTCAGAAATACCTCAGAAAAACGGACAAAAGGAAAACAAAAAGAAAACTAATAGAATCTGAAGCCATTATAGACTAAATATATACACCAAATAAAGAGACAATTGTATACAAAAGTAATTTTTCAGATTCAACTGAATCAAATAAAAGACCCACACTTTGTTAGATCTCTTGATATCCTCACATATGGACTCTTACCTTCCAATGAATTATTTCAAATTTTAGGAAGCGTTTAAAAATCTCAGACATGAAATTATGATGTCATCAGGCATATCTGATAATCAAGCCATGTTGATCGAGATAAAAAACAAAGCAAAAAAAAACAAGAAAGTATGGAGAAGGAAGGACGGACATCAAACAAAAAACATGGTAAAACACCTGGTAGGATACATGTAAGAAAAATGACAAGAAAATTAAAAAAAAGGAACAAACAACAAAGAAAGCAGAAAGGAGAATAATCTCCAAATAACTCAAAATGCAAGTAGCAGACTGCAGAAAGCTGCAAGGAGCAGTTAAAAACATAACAAAGAAAAAAAAACCGCCTTCCTTTCCTTCAAGCAAAAACAAGAACAAAAAAAAGGAAAAAATATAGTTTTCATACCATATCTCCCATATCAAAGTAAGCCTAGACCAACTGCTATTATTTACTTTACATGTGACATTGAGAATTTTAGGCATAAGATCAATCTATTAATGGTGTATTGTTTTTCTTTGTTGGGCTTAGCATAGGCCCTGAATAATTGAGGCTCAGCCTAGCATATCACTAGGTTACAGACTACAATACAGTATTCCTACTCAGGCTACTGTTCATCTCGCATTCTCGGTTAGAAAATTAAGCTAAAATGAGATACACTCACTGTAGTAGCTGCAAAGCGCCTCTTCTGCATAGATATTTGGGATAACGAAACATGTAAACATGAGAAAAATGGGACAAATAGACAGGAATTTCCACCAAAAGGGTTCTTCGCAACCTGTCATTGTGTCAAAAATCAATACATATGAAGGAATAGGCTGCGAAATATGTACTGTACTACTGTAGGCTACTGTTTGACTGAAATGTAGCTTGATTATATTTTACCTAAATTTACCTATATCATAGAAATTGTAGAACAATTTCTATGACCTAGGTATGGTGTGGTACATGCCCGTTATATAACGTGTTTTTTTTCAATATTGCATATTCAAAAAGTTTTATAATTATTAAAACGTAAATTTTGAATTTTGAATTTATTTTACGCCCCAAAAAAGCACAAAATTGTTTAAAACATTTCACTACGGACAATTATCTTTTCCACCAGGCACCGTGCATCAAACGTGTGAAGTTGTGAACAGCTGATCGTTGATCGCTCACAGACTCTGTAATTCGCGACAACCAAAATGCCTCAAAGGAAGACCAAAAAGCCACCATCGAATGCCCCTCAAGGGATATTCGATAAAATACCAAATATTAAAATTAAGGATTTGGTGTTTGATCCAGAATACCTTTGGATAATTGCATGCCTCCTGTTCATCGGAGAAATAATTATCAATGTCTTCATTATCAACAGAGTGAAATGTAAGGTTTCATCGTGGAACTAGTACCTAACCATAGGCTTAAGCTAGACCTAGGGTTAATTCAGACATTTACATTGCAGTTTGGATTACTTTTATTAGGCCTAGCACGTGTGGGTTGGTCTATCAGTTTCAGATCCATTATATTACCATGACCTGCTACCATGTTTTTGAGTATTCCAATTGGTGGAAGAAGTATTGCACGAAAGAAATACCAGCCTTAAAGTTTTACTAGCCTAGGTTGGATCTTGTTGTACTCTACAGTCCAGAGGGAAGTATGAAGCGCTAGCTTTTCACTATTGCATTTTGGCACTGTTATCTACTAAAACTGGATGATGACTAAACAGTTGAACCCTGCAATTATTTATTAACCAGTGGAACCAAAATTTCTCTTTCCTTCTGCAGTTGGGGGAGAGGACATATGTTAGAATGTATTGAAATTGTACCAAAATAAATGTCAAATTGATTTATAACAAAATAATACTCCTTTTCTGGTATTCTGAATTATTGTTTGTATCACATTTTTTTCACCCCCCCCCTTCCCAAAATTGCAATGTGATAATTAAGTTGTTGGTAAGTTCATAGCTGCAATATGTATCCATAAATCACAAACTCAACAGGCTATAACATTTACACTACCTTGCTTTTTGTTTTGCATAGATACAGAGATTGACTGGGAAGCCTACATGTCTGAAGTAGAGGGTGTAGTCAATGGAACCTATGATTACCTCCTCTTGAAAGGAGGCACAGGACCATTGGTGTAAGTAGGATCAGTCCAGTTCTTTCCTTTGTGCCATATTCTCTCTTTAAACTATATTACTCAAAATGTGGCATGTGCAACAGATTTAATCTTGTTTTAATAATCAAGATAAATATATAGGTTCAATAACACACTTGTTTAAAAACTTCCTTATCAATTTTGTAACAATCTGCTATGATTCTCAGGTTAAGAACTATGAGTTCTGACCGAGCAAAATACATTGAATGTATGTCACATAATTCTGCTACTTTCACAACTACAACCAGCATTTCATATTGATATGTCATCAAACTTTGCTACAATACTAGCATAAGCAATTTTGCAGTTATGCATTGAGATCAATTAGTTTTGGGCTACTCCACCAATATTATTCTGATTGGTCATGCTTCATAGCACTAAAGAATTTCAATATCCTTATTTGTCCTTCCTATCACTGGGACCTCCCCATTACACTATTATTGATCTATATTCATCAATATTAAATATTTTAAATAATCAATTTGTGTTTTGATGTAATAATCCAGTTTCACAATTCAGTTGAACTTTATTTATGTAATATACTGTTAATAACAGAATACATTTTATTTGAATTTAATTGTAAATTGTAAATATGTTTGTATCATTAATAAGAACTAAAAAAGAAGCTGTCTGTCAACCAT
>KN886469.1:106072-127831 GCA_000934455.1 Apostichopus parvimensis
AACCATGAAAAACAAGCCAATGAGGGAATGCATTGTAATGCATATTCAGTACCAATGAAGCTCTCCTTGCTCAAAGAACATCTGATCCTCGATGCGACTAGCATACCAGTGACAACAGTAATAAGTGTGCAAAACCTAGCATATGGTCATGCATAATACTACACTTGGTATCACAGACCTTTGATCCTCTTCACAATGTCTCTCTGACTATGCCTAATTGCGTAACTTTATCAGAACTAGGTCTCTTACTAGGCTACCAATATTTTACTAAGAGTTGTATGTCTACTAACAGTAACACTTTGCTCCAGTTCTAACTGTCGGGTCCATGAAGCTGATGGCAGGAACAATGACTTACCATCTTTATTGTATATTCAGTTCAGCAATAATCTCGCTTCTAAAGTCCTATGATATGAAAATGGTTGTCTGGTGGTGATAAAACATAACGTAGGGGAAGACTTACGTCGAGGAGAAAACAAAAGCCTCCTACTATCTAACAGGATTAGCATGTACTATAAATGCACTATGCATACCTTAGCAGAAAACTGCTGACAGAGCTGAATAGAATAAATAAATACAGGCTATGAGGCAGTTATGTTTACAGCCTTGAATGTGGGAGAAGCCTGCAAGGGCTTATGAACTACATCATCATGTGGGGTGGCTTCCAACTCAACAGTTTAACTCAAATTTGGAATCTTAACCTAAAATGTAGAATGGTTGGTGTGTGTTATACCGTTGACACTGTCTCTGTTTAGTTTTGCATTTTCATTACTAAACTCACATCTAGGCGTGGTCTAGCTCTTATTATGAGAAGCGTTTTTTCAAAAATATTTTCAAAATGTTAGTTTTTATTAGTTTTAACAAATATCACTGTCATTTTCAGTCATTAAATGACATGTTTAATCCATGAACAACACCGGTAGTACATCGAACAATAAAATAAGAACATAAAATAATCGAACATAAACTCAAACACTATCTTGTTTTTCCTTTTTGGTACGCACGTAATCACTTTAATGATTTTGGTAAGATTTAAGGTGAGGTCTGATAACTTACAAGCACTGGGCTGTTTAAGGAGATCAGTTTCTGGACATAAATTTACTGCCTTCACTTGTATCTGCTTGAATCTATTTTTGTTGACATGTACATTCTTAAACATAAACTTGTGGAACTTTTAATTTGTAGTGTAAGATTTGTCTCTGTGTATTGCATAACCTACTTGGCTGATTAACTCAGTCAGTCATCATCATCATTATCTCTCTCTCTCTCTACCTTACCCCTCTTTTCCTGTCCCAGGTTCCTCCGTACGTGATGTTCTTTGTTTGCTGCGCCTCCTACAGAATACATTCCATCTATGTCCTACGTTTGTTCAATGATCCCGTCGCAATGTTCTTTTTCTATCTGGCAACAAACTTTTTCATTGATCGTAGTTGGAACTGGGGCTGCTTTTGGTTTAGGTGAGTCTTTTCCAGGATTTTGGTGGGGGTGGGGGGATGGGTCTCATTGTATTTAATAAGGGTTGGTGTTTGGTTTAAGTGAATTTCGTCAGGAATTAATTTCCTTTTTTTCTTTTTTCTTGTTAGATTGATCTTGCAGTTGTTGAACAGTGATATCCTCTTTGCTTTTGAATTAATTGTGTTTGGACTATACAGGCTACTGTTTAAGAGTATTTCATGTAGCTTTAGCCTTCAGAAATATTCATTAACAGTTATCTCAGAATACCTGAAATATTCACAAATATTTAGAGTAACATCAAGAGCAAGTGGGGCGTGGGGGGGGGGGGCCTGGGTAGGTGATACCAGGCAGGTAGATCTAACTTGTCAACGATAAGTCAAGGTATTTATCAAAAATAAAACTTCATATTTTCATCAAGTTAGATGATGCTTAAATATTTGCTTCTTTTAAGTTGATATAATTGTTCCTTTGCATTCTTCATTCAGCATTGCTGTTTCTGTGAAGATGAACGTCCTCCTATTTTCCCCAGCCTTGCTTCTCCTGTTGCTAACAGAGTTTGGATTCTGGAGGACTATACCACGTCTTGCTATTTGTGCTATTGTTCAGGTAGTGTTTATCAATATAGAAGAAATTAATAAAGAGTTAATAAAGGTTCAATTTTTTTTTGAATCTTTCATTGTTTTGATCAAAAGTACACAAGTTTATTCTACACATTATTGTGAATTAACAAATACCCTCCAAGCACCCTTCCAGGCTACTCTCACCTAACTTAATGTTAAATTGCTAAGTGGTATATCACCAAATAGGATCTTGTAGTATGCATGTATTTTAGATCCTCCTGCAAGCAGGAACTCACAAAGAAGCCATCATTGGATTATCAAAGCCGCAAGCTGACCGAAGTCAGTCTCTTAGATTCATATTTAACATCCATGATTATGAATTGTCAATTGTCAACAACTCTGTAACTGGACGACATACATTAATCTTGGAGTGACTTGAACTCGGAACCTTATGATTGAAAGGCACCGGCATTAACCACTGAGCTAACACTCCCACTCTTCTGTCTGTTGTTGTCAGTCTGTCTGTCTTTCTATCGGTCTACTATAAGTCCAGAGTTGCCATCTTCTCTCTTCATTTAGAATCTCTCATTGAAATTAAGCAAGTAAAATAGAATTGATACTCACCGTGGCAAACACATGAATCAACTTTTAAAGTTTCATTCGCAGAAATGAAAGGTTCTAGATGATAGGGGAAGTGGCATGTAAAACATTTCCTGTAAAACCCAACCTTGGCAAGTTGTCCACTCCTGATGCTGTACAGATTAGCTTAAGTATACTCATTTCAAAAGCATGAACAACGTGAGAAAAAAGCCTTAATAACACAGGACCTTTTTTTTTCTTTTCAGGTCGTTTTAGCGATACCATTTTTACTGGAAAATCCGGTGGGTTACATTTTACGTGCCTTTGAACTGAGCAGACAGTTCTTCTACATCTGGACCGTTAACTGGAGATGTCTGCCTGAGGAGATATTTCTAAACCGCTATTTTCAAGCATCTCTTCTCGCCCTTCACATAATCTTGATAATACTCTTCACTCTTCATAGATGGAACAGGTAGGGAAGCACATCACACTTCACGCCAATGTACATTTTACTACGATATAGCTGGTACTTGTTTGATGTTACTTTAGGATTCTCTGATTGAATACCGCACGATACCTGAATGGTTTAATGCAGTTTGATACTGTGCAATATGTAGTATCAGTATGATATGGTAATGGTATGGTATGGTATGGTAATGGTGTGGTATGCTATGATATGATATGGTAACTAATGGTATGATATGATAATGGTATAGTGTAGTATTGGAATGGTATGGTATGATTTGGTAATGGTATGGTAATGGTATGGTATGGTAATGGTATAGTATGGTATTGGTAATGGTATGGTATGGTATGGTAATTGTGTGGTTTGATATGGTAATGGTATGGTATGATAAAGGTATAGTATGGTATTGGAATGGTGTGGTTTGGTATGGTATGGTAATGGTATTGTATGGTAATGGTGTGGTATGCTATGATATGATATGGGAAATGGTATGGAATGGTACTATAATGGTATAGTATGGTATTGGAATGGTATGGTATGGAGATAGAATGGTGAAACAAATGGTAAAGCATTGACTGGCATGGTACACAGTAATGGTGTGGTACTAGTAACAGTGTAGTAATGGTGTTGTATGTTATAGTATGGCACGGTATGATGGGGTGTGGAATGTTTGAATATTGTTTGGTATGGTATGGTGTATTATGCTATGCTATGTTATAGCAATGTGTATGGTATTTTTTGGTATATTATGTGATACAAGACCTGTTATAATATTTTATAATGTAATGTGGTACATGATATGAAATAGTACATAATTTAATTCATGAACTTATATGTCAAGTGATATGTGGTATCACATTATACATGGTATCACATTTTGCATGGTATTACTTGATTTGATACAATTAGACATAGTAATATGATACGATGGTGCATGATACCTCAATAATGTACATGATATCTTCAGACTGTTTTATTTTTTGCTGTTCATTTCTTCAGACGCTCTGGTGGTCTTCAAGCTTTGCTTCCAAAACCGAGTTTACCAGAAAGATCAGTCCTAGATGCCAATTATATCCTTTCCTCAAACTGCATTCATGCATTTTGTGAGTCCATGTGCATATTGAAAGCTTATTTTGGAAAACATGTGAAGTTTATCTTACTGTGTTTGTCACTGTGTCATTGCAAAACAACAAATAAACACAAAATCAGGAGTATGCAGTCTTTACAAATTGTCTGGTTGCAAATGTCTTTTCGTAAGAGTCTGTTTTATTTGATATTAGAATTCACCGAAATGACATATTTTTGCTTTTCTTGCAAACTTATGAATCCTTGACTCTGTATCACATATTGTAAAGACTCTCTATACATCAAATTTCATCGGTATAGCCTTCAGTAGAACGCTTCACACTCAGTTTTATGTCTGGTATTTCCACACCCTGCCGTACCTTCTCTGGTCCACGGACCTGATATCTCCCTTGAGGTGAGTAAATTTTTAGTTTGCATTCATTTTCTGAAAGTTTTGAAGTGACTTTGTAATAAAATTAAATTGCTGAGTTCTGTAGTGCCATGATTCCATGATGTTGTCATGCAATTTTTGGATTGAACAGTGGTTGCATCAAGAGAATATCACCCCCCCCCCCTCCCACCGTTGTGTGTTTTGCACAACCCCCTTTATGCCTCCTTACTTGGAATCTGTTCCACATTTTCTTTCCTCTCCACAATCCAAATTTTTATAAGTTGCAATTTTTTTCCTCCAAAAATTGTTGTGTAGTATTGTTTGGTTTGATAAACAAGATTTCAGTTTTTAATCTTGATAGTTTTAATTATACTGTCAACGACCAACACCTTACTGGTCAGTGAGAACATGTAGTGTGTTGTGTTAGCTGTATAGTGCATGTAGAATGTTACTTGGTACGAAATCGGCTGTGGCTACATTACATATATGAAGTTATGCTAGGTCACAGTATCGTCTGTTATTTAAGTTTTTATGGTGAACCTGGATGTTTCAGCAAACTAGTTTCTTTTCATCCATGGACTCTTGTTAGAATTGGAGTGTTACCATAGGCCCATGGATATTGGAGTATTGCCATGGGCCCATGGTTATTGGAGAATTGCCATGGGCCCATTGTTAATTAAGTATTGCCATGGGCCCATGGTTATTGGAGTATTGCCATGGGCCCATTGTTATTGGAGAATTGCCATGGGCACATTGTTAATTAAGTATTGCCATGGGCCCATGGTTATTGGAGTATTGCCATGGGCCCATGGTTGTTATATTCTACTGAACTTGAACCTATACCCACTTGTCTGTGGTTAATATCCCATCCAGGTCCTTTCTCAAGATGGAGGGCATTAATCTGACAGTGACTTTGTTCTAGGTAATACATTACCCCCCCCCCAATCCTATTTATATCTTACTTCTTCCAATAGCACATATGGCCTTGGGTCAGAAGGACCCCCATCCCTCTCCTAGATCTCCTGCTCCATGGTTCCAAATTCTTTTGGTATGACTAATGAATCTTTGTTTTTTTTTGGTCTTTGCAGGTTACTTATTCTGGGCCTGATTGAGCTCTGTTGGAATACTTACCCTTCAACGTCGGGAAGTTCAATGACGCTTCATGTCTGTCATTTCATCCTCTTAGTAGGGTTGTGGTTGAAAAAAGATTATGTGAGAGTGACAGATGCTCCAAAAGATAAGGGAAAAGAGATCTGAGCTGAAGATGTTTTACAGTCTCCTAGAAAAGTCACAGCTAATGTCTTAATAAACTTTGAAATGAGACTTGCATTAAATCCCTAAGTTGATAGAATGTTATAAATATTCATCAAAAAAACAATTTGTAAAAACTTTGTGAAGTATAGCACAGAATTTTTCCACAGTATCATAAATTTAGATCGGAAACAGACTTGTCATCTGCAAACAACTCTTGGCCTGTCATGAATTTTTGAGGGTGATAATTTGTTTATTATTATTTTGCAGAGAGAAAGCAGCTGTGGGAAAGAAACATGTTATTGTAATAATGTGATTGTTCTCCTGGTAGAGGTAATAATGTAAAGCTTTGCTGGATGGGTATTGTTTTATCCGTAATTAAATTTGAACCGATTCTAAGTTTATTTTACTTTGAAGCTGGCTACCAGTCAGCCAGTGAAAAGCATATTTTAAGTCTTTTTTTTTCTTTAGAAGAAATGGAATTCATATCATTTGATATGTGAAAATAATGCTACACTCCAGAATCAACAGTAACCATGGATACATAGGTCTAAAATTTTAAGAAATATATTTAATACAGAGCATGTTAGAAGAAACACATTAATCCAACTTCAATCTTGGTAGCTGGTTCTGTTGCTGAGATATAAAATTTTGAGTTTATTAAAATTCTAATTTAGATGTAAAGTACATTTTGCGATAATTGGTGATGTTATTTACATATATACGTTAGTAACTTCATCATACTTTACCAACATAAAAATGACACCCTGTCACACAGTTGAATTATTTTCATAGGTAATATAATCATTTTTACAGGTTGAAATAAAATCAGAATCGTTTGTTGTTGTAGTCCATGTATGGCATCATAGATTATAGTGCAATGTAGTTTTATCTAAATATAGCAATTAAACTTTTATAATTTAAATTTTATAAAGATCTCAACAAATGAACTCGCCATCTTGGCAGGAGTTTGGACTTTTTGTGCTTTGTATCACAAGCTCTATTTGTTTACAGTATGCTCTCTTAATCTAGACATCTTTATCCCGAGCTGACTTGCTTCATCCAGAATTAAGACAACAAACTTTATTGATGCAACTTATTTGTGTAAGGTCTAGTTATTGATTTAGTAATTTAAATAAAGTGCTGCATTTCTTGTTCATGTTTTATACATTTAAGCTTTTACGACTTTAACACACAGTCACTTTTGTGTTTTATTTGGTGCCCTTACAGAATTGTGTAATGAATGGACCTTCAAAAAGAAAATAGAAGAAAATAAAAGAATATTGAAACTTCTTTCTCTTGTTTTTGTGTCAGATTTTATGTTTTATTAGTCTTAAAATATTTCCTTTCAAATGTGAGATGCTTTACAATGTCCAAATTATACCTGCCTGCAAGTAAGGTTAAGTATCAAAATATTTTCATGTTACTTGAATATATGAGTATTGTCAGGGGAGATTTAATGAAGGGGGAGGGGTGGGGAGGTTAGGCTGCATGAGTATAGTGTGAATACTTCTTTCTCAGGAAATAGTCCAATTACTTTATCATAGTTCCTACAATACCTTTTTATTCTGAATCTTGGTAACAAATTAACTCTCCAATATTTTAGAATACTCTGCAACGAAAAGAATCCCAGGTGCAACATTCACCAGATAAGATTTCCATTTAAAGGAACTGTACAGTTAACAATAACACAAAGTTTTGATATATTGAAAATGGCCCCAGAACTCCCTGAACATTTTTTGGACAGTTTTGAAACAATTAATTATATGATATCCAAAATAGCTTTATAAGAAACTTGTCTTCCATATCTTGTTAGAGTTGCACATGTTGAGCACCGCAGTTTTACAATGAAAAGGAATTCGACATTTGTTAGAAAAACGAAAGTGTCCCGTTTAAGTTTAACTGCTTTTTTGTGTTATGAATATTCATATTTAAACGTCCAGGGGATTCACCTGCGTTGATCGACATGGCTGAAGAAAACTTGCAATTTACACCAAAGATTGTGCAGCATCTGTCTCAACTTATTGATCATGAGTTTGGAGATGACCCGAAATCGTTAGAAAAAGTTGAGGAATTGCTTCAAGATGCTATCAAACGACGCGATAAGCTCAAGACAGATGTACGTACACGTCACAAAAGTTGTTTTCGCAGAAGTAACACATTGTGTGTAGTTGTACTAGATTCGCGAATTGCCAAATGTATTTCTCTTTGAGTGTTGTTTTTACGCATTTTCACTATATTTGGGTCTAAAACATGACAGCCGTAGTGAACGCAGAACATAAACTAATCGGTAAAAATAATAAAACGAAACCTTTTGATCTAGAACTGTTAGGTTGTCACATATTTCGTGCAACCACTTTGTAATTTAGCAATTTATTCACATACCATTACCACTGCCAGGTAGGATAAATGGATCTTGTACTAGCCTAGTTTTGGCAAAGTGTCAAATAAATGCATTTTATTCATATGCTTGGCAAAACCTTTTATTTTGCTTTTGTTAACTGTGAAATAGCAGTTTATGTTTCACCAGGGAATAATTAATCCAGTATCACATCGCAAAATGCTATACAAAATTAAAAAAACTCAGAGCCTTAAATTAAATAATGCTACACAAAATTTGAACACTTAATTATAATACCCTGTACACATCTCCAAACACATAGTGAATCCATGATACATTGATCACAGCAATTGGTAACCACAACTGACACAAGGTCATTATTAAAAACTGCATGATCTTCAAGATTCCATGGATGTAAATGTAATGCTAAGTTCATATTTTCTTGATAGGAACTTTATGTCATTTTAACCAAATTCTAGCAACATTCACACATAATTGAATACCACCCAGTCTCGCTATTTAACAGGTCTAGATATGGTTACTTAAATGTTAATGTTTGAAATTATAACAGAGTACAGTTAATGTGTCATTCAATATAGCATAGATAGGTAAATACACTAGCAGCTAAGACTTCTGAAATTCCATTTTTTATTTTCCCCACTTCAAGTTGAATGTGGCCACGGCTGAGATCCCAACTGAGATCAGGAAAGCTTTAACTGAAGCAGACTCATCAATCACCAGAATGGATGAAATAACGCTGGAGTACAAACAAGTGAGAAGGGGAGTGACAGGTCAGCTCACTAATGTTGAACCAATGGTTGAAGACCTCAAAGAAATGGTGTCAAAGGTCAGGGTTCTTGAAAGAAGCCTGGATTACATCAAGTGGCTGATGCTAGTCGAAGAATTGAGGTTTGTATTACAGATATATTCAGTAAACTTGAAGGGCTTTTCATCGGCAGTTACTCCCAAGAGTTATGCAGGAATCTAAACCTGAATTGGTTCACGGGGAAACACAGTAGAGTGTAATATGTTAAGAAAATTAGAAGGAAAAAAAAAAGTTGAAACTTCTTTCTTTTGATTTGTGTCAGAGCTTATGTTTTACTACCCTTAAAATATTCCTGTAAATGTGATATGCTTTCCAAGTCCCCAAATCATACCAACTTATAGTTATGTTAACTTTAAATACATTTAAATCTTACATGAATATATGAGTATAGCCAGGATAGATTTTTTATTTTGGATACGAGTGGGGGGGGGGGGGGGGGAAGGGGAAGGCTGCATGAGTACAGAGTGAGTATTTTTTCTCAAAAAGTAGGCGAAATAATTTGTTACAGTTCCTACAATACCTTTTCATTCTGAAGTTTTGGTAAGAAAAAGTAACTCCCCAATATTTTAGTATTCCATTATAATAAAATGTTTCTAAATAAGATTTCATGATAATGTAAACTTATTATTTGAGGTCTCTCTCAAAGTGAACCTATCAAAATATTACATTCTATCACAGTTCGGAGATTCAAGGATCACTTCTGGTTACAACAGCACCCCCATCTCTCTTCACTAGCACAGACGTTCAGAAGTCTTTATCAGCCAACGCCACTCCAAGTGCCGTCAGTCACTTCTCAAAATTGTCGCAGGTGTTCGAATCGTTACAGGAATCAAAGTGTCACCACTTGTTAGAATTTGTGGAGAGTACTGTGATGTTCTGGTACAGGATCTTAATGGAGAAACTAGCTGGGTGAGCATATCCCCCAACCGTGCCCCCATAGCATTTCAACTGTACTTAACAGGAATAAAATGCTGATCTTTGAAATAAACTTTCCATATGAAAATTATTATACATTCAGCATTCAAACCCTCTTTTAGTGACATCTTGAAATTAAAAAGCATTGTTCCCAGTACCCAGGGTAAATACAGTATTAAATACACTCTATCAAGAAATTTGTTATTTCCTCAGTTGAAGTTCTTCCCTACTGGGCTTTTCTTTTTTTATTGGGGGGGGGAGGGGGTGTTGTATTTTCCCTAGGTACTTGATTAGCCAGGTACTATACACTCTGACTAGAAGCCACACAGGATTAAATTGGTTATAAAGTAATCTCCAGCAACTGTGAGCTGGATAACTCTGTAGGTGGAGCTCAAAACTTCTACTACAGTAGTCATGAGATTGAAACCTGTTATTGAATAGTTTCTTGGCTGTATCAAAATTATGTTATAGATTTCTCTGAAAATAAGCTTACCTATACAGGTATTTGGAAATGATCGAAAAGGAATTTAAACTGATTTTGTTTTATTGGACCTAAGTTATTGTTTGACACGAATATATTACCACTAGCGATACACCAAACTATAAGCTTATTAATTTCTATGTTTCACAGACCAATAAGGGCCCAACGAAAACAGGTGGTTTTAAATTTGAATCTTTGGATCATATAGGATCAGTGAAATAATTTTTCACCATACTTTTCTTCAATTTCATGTGGTTCACGGTTCCATCGTTATCGTCTCTGTAGGAATGGAATATAAAAACCTGACTGTTTATCGAAGAAGTAGTTCACAAATCAGAAATTCAGTTCCTTTTAATCTGTCTTATATTAATTAATTAATTAATTTCCTTTACCCCATACAGTGAATTCAGTGAGATCACCAAAGCCCTTGGATGGCCGTTTGTGACAGTTGCCTCACCTATGCCTCCTTCTGCTGCAACAGTAGAGGAATTGAAGACGAGGCTAGATGCCTGCTTTTCTCATTTGGTGAAATTACAGCTTCCGTATCCTTTTGATTAAGAGATCCCATTAACGCTGTCAGTGTTCCTTCAGTTTGTCAGTCCTGATTTGTTTTGGTTATCCCAGTGCTTGATTTTCAATGATAAAATTCTCACATCGAGAGAAATTGTTTCCGATGGCTGGCAGTTGAATAAATGTTTGAGTTAGAATATGGATGATAATTGTTTCATTTTCTAGCATGCTTCGAGCCTACGTTGATGACCTTTATAGGATTGTAACTTTGCATAACTCTATATCCTTATAGGGGCTGCATAAGGGTTAAAGTATCAAATTGATTTTTACACATTTTATTTGTTAAATTAGACCTGTATTGAAACAAGAAGTGGCTATTGTTTATGAGAAGGTTCAAACTATTTGTGTATTTCCCTTCGGTGGAAACACATTTCAGTTTCTGTCTTTGCTCATGTCAAACATTTCTTGTACATGCTTGTTGCATGTTTATATTTTTATTTTCTGATGAAGTTATCTTGGTTTTTTCTTGA
Source organism: Apostichopus parvimensis (assembly GCA_000934455.1). Lineage (NCBI taxonomy): Eukaryota > Metazoa > Echinodermata > Holothuroidea > Aspidochirotida > Stichopodidae > Apostichopus > Apostichopus parvimensis. Next base: position 117,440 of record KN886469.1, read on the forward strand.
TGCTCATAATTAATTAATCAGAGTCCATTTCTTCATGAAAATGAAGGTCATTTGGAAGTCGTTATTTTACTTGACAAAGGGAATTCAGAGATATTTTAGCGGAGACAGAAGACAAGGCCACCAAGGGAATCGAGTTACTTCCGGGCTCCCAGCCAATCCTCTTGCCAATCCAACTTCTCCTTGATCCTCTTCTCAAAAGGTTTAAGTACCACTTTTTCGGAAACAGGCAGACAAATGCTGTCGATAAGGTATGGAAACTGCTCCAAGGATCTCATTACAAATTTTTGTTAACCTTACTACAGATACTTTGGGTGGAAGGGTCTCTGAGGGCTCTTTCAACATCAAGTTACCTTAGACAGGAGTTTGCTCAGGAGAATTCATCCTCCGTTAAGATAATGATGTTAAGAGATTAGAAACAGCATTTTTGTTTACTACTAAAGGTATTTAAGTGTCTAGTGTAACATTCATGGTGATATATTAGAGAATGTGTTTGAGGGCTAGACTCTCTAGGGAATATACCATTGAAAACTGCAACTTTGAAAATCATTTAGATATTTGGACAATATAGTGATGACCTCCAAACAGAAAAGAGACCCCCAGAATTTCAATTCAAGTTTTAATTTCTTTATTCCAGTATAAATTATAAAATTTATAAATAGGACACATAATAATGATACTTAAAAGACGTAAAAAAGTACAATCATGAAAAAATAAGAATTAAGATGGAGGATTAGAAGTTTGAAAGATTAAAAGGATTAAAACAGAGATTCTAAGAACCCATTTTGAATATAAATGGCTGCTCTGTAGATAAATGAGTTCTTAAAAAGCATAATTCTAAAATGAATGAACCTTACAATGAACAAGATGAAAATGGCAGACATTTATAGAACCAGTAATGGCATAGTGGTTATGAGCACAAGACCAGCATTACAGACCTTTTTTTGTGAACAAAAATTCTTCTTTTCTTGGTTGATTTGATTTGATTCGACTCTTTCTCTTTCAGCCGGAATGGTATTTCACTCAAATACTAAACTGGGTCAGAGATCACAGTCACTTTCTTGAGCAGACTATACAGCCAATCCTGGACAAGAGTGAAAATTCAAACATCGTCGCCAAGGTAACAAAAATTTGTGGATCGTTCGCTATTTGAAGAAGAAATATGTTACGACCATAACGATGGATTTTTGTCGCAGCTGTTTGGATTATGATTATAAATTCAATTTGAAATTTGAACAAATTTGAAATTTGAACAAAAGAGGGGTGAGAGGATGTTTTGGGTTGGCATGGGATGTTTTAGGAGGTGAAGGGTAGAGGAAAACAGCAGAAGGAAATCCTTGATATTCTAGACCTGTCATGAGAATATAACACTTACATGCAGGTGTCTTTCATTTAGAGAAATAACTTGAAAGGCAGAGAAAGATCTTTGTGCATGATTTATTGTTGTTCATTATCCATACAGGTACTGTGGCTTTTGATGGGTACACCAATCTAAAGATAATGTTTATACAGGGATCGGATCGCCAAGTTGGTAGATTTGTGATCCTGTGGCCACTTATTCAAATCCTGTTCTACCTGAGAAATTGTTTTGTGCTTTCAAACTTCAGTTATTATTTCCCAGTCAGTTTTCTGTTTTTTTTTTAATGTTGTTGATGTTTTCTTGATGTTTTTTTATGTTTTTGATGGGTTTTTTTTATGTTTTTTTGATGTTTTTTGATGTTTTTTTTTATAAACAGAAAAGAAGGAGGAATTTGTTCCTACTGGCAATGGACATTGTCTGTTTTACAACAATTTTCCTTATTTCTTTCACAGGTGGAGTTTACAAGAGGCTTATTACAGCTGGCTGCCAAGAAGTTGAAGATCGATATTCCCGACATTATCTTCGACGATCAATTGCTATCCCATACTATCGACGAATTACTTTTATTCGATAAAGAACTTCGCAGTCAGTACGGCTACCCTGATCACGAGCCGGGATGCCTGCATGTCCTTACAGAAAAGCAATGCTTTGAAAAGTGGATCTCTGTAGAAAAGAACTGTGAGTTATAGTAATAATAATAATAATCAGTGGTTATTTTTACGACACTTAAGTGACCACAAATGTGAGAGACGCCTGCAAGGGCCTATTGATTACAACTTACACATTGGGTGGCTTCCAATTCAACATTTTAAGTAACATTTGGAGTCTTTTCAAATTCAGAAAGTCATTTCCGATGGAAAACTGTAGATTGCTCTTGAATGAAAAACCCACCTTACTATGACCTGACCGGGTATAGAACCCAGAACCGCCCAATTGCTAAGCCTCATTGCTTCAAATGCCTTTATCCACTCAGCCACAGCACCGGTTATTAGGCACATATCAAGATGAGGGCAGCAGAGCAGTATACATCCCCTCCCCTCCCCCCCCCCCCCATCCTTCAAACCCACCAAACTAAAATTATTTAGTAGCTAGTAACACAACCTTGCATGTAGACCTCTTTATAGGCCTAATTATAGACCTAACTTACAAAGCTAAATATCCATCAGAAATGCACCACTTCACATATAGTTCTCTAGGGGAGGACCACACCCCAGAGCCCCCTTCATCGGGGGTAGACTTCAACAATCTCAGAGCCACCCTCCTTCCTTTTCAAAACCCAGGACACACCCCTGGGTATTACCTTATAAGTAAAAAACCAAGTATTAACCAACTTGAGAGTTTCACTCGTCAAACTAGGTCTACCTTCAACTTCCTAAAAATCCTAAAACCTCCACCAAATTGGAGGGTACTCAGAAAGTGTTTCAATAACGATTCCTTGATTCGGTTCTCAATATTTCATGGTCCAGATACTATGTATATTAATTATTGATTGCATGTAAAATGCAGATTGGATGGATGCAAAGAACAATTTATCCGGTATCGCATCGCGAAATGTTACGCAAAATGTGCAAATTTGCTATACAAGTGCTAAGATGCACAGCAGTTTGTGTACACTGAGAAAAATGTATTTTATAAGAGGCACAGTTCATGGCCTAAGTGCTATGCAAAATTATTTTTACACTACATTATTCCCTTGTACATGTATATCCTTTTGAAGTTTCTTTCAATTTGGTTTTTCCCGTCTAGTCGCCGGACAGAAAATGGACGTCTTACTAGCGTCTAAGACTGCCTGGATTTCCCAGTACAAAGATGTTACCAATATTGATGATGCTAAAGTGCCAGAATGTGTAGAAAATTTTATGACCTTAATTCTGGTCATAACAGGTAAAAACAATGTCATTCCATCCTTTGCAGGTCTGTAGTGGCAGGGCAAATCTTGACCCTCGGACAACCAGGGCCGACAGTTTTGTTGTCCCAAACGGCGAGTTTGGTTGTCCGAAGAAATGAAGCAAAATGACAAGGAATGACCAATATGTAGATGTAGGAGAGATGTGTAGGCTTCTAAAACTCTCCTTTGGTTGGATGATAGGCTTATGATTATATTTGTTTTATTACAGTTTCTCTGAAGTGACTGAGAGGGATATCAATTTATCATTTTAACTATTTCCGGGTATTTAGACTGGTGGGAATCTTGATTTGATATAAACAACTAGTCGTCCTCAGGATGGCCACCACAGCTGATTTTGGTCTTCAGAACAGAAATTTGGTCGTCTTGGACAATCAGACTTTCATTAAAAAATTGCCCTCAGTGGAATGCTCGTTCACTAGCTAAATGGGTTTTTCAATGCTGGATATCAAAGATTTATCCGAAACAACATTTGAAGTTTGTCTCCAGAAGGAATATATGTAATTTAAATTTAAAACAAAGTTTTAAAAAAAGGACAGATTTTTATTTGAAGTTCAGAGTTAACACTTTATCAGGCTAGAAAATGTTGTGAAATTTTTCATAGTTTAACACGCTTATGTTCTGTTCTGTTAATTTTTTAGGGGGGCCTTTCCTTGGTCTGGTTTTATAGAACGTTACAAGTCACTGTGAAATATTCCATATTTTAACACTCTTATGTTTTGCTGTGATCATATTTATTTATTTTTTAGGGGGTCTTTTTTTAGTCTGGTTTTATAGAACAATACAAGTCACTGTGAAATATTCCATATTTTAACACTCTTCTGTTCTGTTCTGTTCATTTTTATTTTTAATATTTTTGGTGGTCTTTTTTGGTCTGGTCTTTTAGAACGATACAAGTCACTGCCGTCTCCTACTCATCATCTCCGATTCTTGGAGCTACAATTGGACCTCATTGATGACTTCAGGATTCGACTCCTCCAGGTGATGAAGTTAAAATCCAGCGCCCCCCTCTCGGGACAGTACTGTGCAATCGTCAATGGGATAGAATACATCCTAGGGGTACTCGAAGAATGGAGTAACCAATTAGTAAGTTGATATCTCTAAAGGAGAAAACATCATGTTGTGATTTTTAAATCTTCAGACAAACACATAAAGCAGAAGAGAGGAAAGACTATATAACTGACTGCTTATATGTTAGCAAAATCTTGACCTGTGTTGAGATCAGGGGTGGGCAACCTATGGCCCGCAGGCCACATGCAGCCAGCCAGTTATTTTTTTGCAGCCTGTGAGATGTCTCCTGAAAAAGAAAAACAATCAATCTATTTTACATCATCACAAAATATGAGCTAGCTGCTTAGAATTTACCGGCACAAATGATGCTGTCTGGTAGGCCTATTATCATCATTAATTATCAACTGTACTGTATTGACATTATGTTTTTGTGAATACAGATTAACTACACACACCTTTTGCTATTGCTTGTAAGAAGAACACATTCTAACAATTGGTTAGAATTTATGAGCTCCTTGTAGTATTTTAGATAGACTAACCGTACTTTACTTAAAAATTGTGAGTCCAGAGGAAAAATGATTAACCTTCGACAGAGAGACGAGAGAGGAACACATTCTAAGCATCGGTTGGAATTTAGCAGCTCCTTGTATCGTTTCTTGAGATACACTAGCCATACTTTACTTAAAAATTGTGAGTCCAGAGGAAAATTTACCTTCGACAGACAGACTAAAGAGAGAGGAACATTTTCCAAGCATCCCAGTGAAATTTGCGTTGGATTTATATGTATCGTTTTTGAGAAAACAAGACGTGTTAATTGTTATCTATAAGCCTTTGCAGGATTCTCCCACATTTGCCTATTATTAGAAAATGATTATTACAAGTTGACATGGTTTGTACCAAAAAGTGAACTTGAAGCAAACAGGTGTGATGTCATAGATACACACTGACAAATTCGTTGTACGTTTTTGTGCTTTCAATTTTCTTCTACAACATTTCGATGCATTGACATATGCATACAAGTTAGTCTTTATTGATAACCTAACATCCTCTGAGGCAAAGTTGGAACCCTGTCCAATTCAAGTCCAAAACAATAACGTGAAGAAGAAATATCAACTATCGATACCAGGATAAACGCAATATTAGAATATCACGCAAATTGCACTACGATGCTTTGTGTATGTTCTTCTTTTCTCAGTAGTCAAATATAAATTTTTCCTCTGGACTATCCTTTTCATTAAACCTTTAGGTGGAAAGAGCTGTGGGTCAGAAAACGAGAGATAGCGACTCCCTGGGAGGATCAGTTCTTACATTAAAATGGGGGGGGGGTGCATATTTGTGCGCAGTTTAATACTGTCATGACTTCCAGGAATACTACCATCGAAAAAGTTTTTCAAATGTGATATTCTCTTCTCTCGAATATTTTCTCTGCAGTTTTTTATTCAGTTAAACTTTTTCAAGAAAGAGCAGCAATCGATGGAGAAAATCAATGCAGCTTTGGAATCAAATATGGAGATGGATGAAGAAGCTTTTTCAAAGGCAAGACTTTTGTTGCAAATCAGAAATATTGAGTTGAATTCTGTTTATGTATCTCTGAAAAGTTTTCTGTTGTTACGTAGTATATGCAGGCGTGTAGCCAAGGGGGGGGGGTGAAGGGGGTGACCGCCCGCCCCCCTGAGCATAATTTTTTTTGTATGTTTTTATGACATCGCTAGTAATTTCAAAATAGAAAATGCTTAGATGCAACTTACAAGGCCTGGGAAGTGCCATTTCCAGCGATCTGGGAGGCATTTTCGGCCAAAATTTTGGGGTATGCTTCGCGCCAACTCATGGTGGTGCTACACTTAGATAGTTTGCAGAGCCATATATAAGGCTCTGATAGTTTGCCTACAGGTTCCCTCCTCCCTTGGCAAATTCCTGGCTAGGCGCCTGAGTATATGTTTTATTAACAAAACTGACCAGTCCTTTGTTTCAATTAATCAATAGAAATATCTTAAATCAGTGATCAGGCTTGAAATTGCCGAACAATTTTATCAGTGAAAGTCTTGTAATTATCAGAACCAACCATGGCCATTCATTAATAATATTTAAAGTTTTATTTAGATCTAATTACAGACTGTTTGTTAGTTCTATTCTGAGCTAGTTCTATATGATTTTCAGCAAGCTCTGATTGTGTTTTCATTTCTACTTCGTAGATTTCTCCTTCCAATGATACTGGAAGTGAAGAATTCTACCAAGGGTCTGTCTTTGATTCTACGGTGGAGCTGTATAGCCATTTGAAACAGGAGATGTTGCAGACACTGAGAAGAGTCATCATTGATGAAATCAAAGACAGATGTTGGGATTATCAACACCATAAGTAAGTAGTCGAATTCTGGTCTTTCTAATTTCCAAAGGAGTGTGACAATTTTATCCATTAAGATCCAAACAACCCTCTCCACAAACACACTCATTATTGTACAGGCCAACATATGTTGATGTGTGTTACAAGCCAGTGCTATGGTTCGGTGGACAAAAGATGGTGTCATCAGAAGCGACGAAATCTAGCATCAGAAAACGTTGGTTTTTTCATCCGTAAAAAAATCCACTGTTTTACCATTAGACATTTGTCATAAATATGATCCAAAATGTGGTAAAAACTGTAAATTGGATGGCCACCCTTTAGGAAGTGTGAGTAATGAGCCACTCAGCTTCTTCCACATGCCTTTGTGGCTTATTAGCATTGTAATATAACTACCCTCCAGGCTGATTATTGTATGCTACCAAACCTGCTTTACTTCCTTCCTTTCCAAAATAACCTCATAAACAGTTCCATGTGAGCTCGTTCTTCCAATAGTCTACAAATCTATTTCATGTAGAAATTTTTCATCTCTGACAATTTAGGTGGCTCACCCTGCCCTCTCACAAGGACTTCATCACTCCGTCCATCACGACTTCCTTCTGCGACGTCCTACAGACCTGCAAAGCTCGGCTTCACGAAGTCCAGGAACTCCTCTCGGTCGTCGTCTTCAATATTCTCTGGGAGGCCGTAGCGGACAGTCTCGGCCAGTTCATCTTTGATAGGGTAAGTTTAGCTCATTTCTGCCGGTAGATTAAATCACAACCGCATCATCTCTTTGGTATTGATTGACCGCTTTATCCCAGTGTTATTTTTTACCCAAGTCCTGAATCGATAAGTAATTTTGAAAGTTAAGTGACTGGTAAAAAGTTAGTTAAGTCTTCCCAGCAGAAATGATAGATTGGCTTCAGTGAATGATCCAATATTAGTCAAGGAAATTTACTTTTAATAAATAACTTGACTTGAACCTCAAAATGAAGTAAATTGTTACAACTTGTAAGGACAAAGAGATCCCATTAGAGAGTGTTTAGTGGCTGTGTTATTTATTTTACTATACTGAGTATTACATCTCTAACATCATACAATCACAAATTATTACAAGTGATGCATTCTGGGATGCATTGAAATGTTACAACTGAATTTATAATTATAATAATGCATATTCATATCTCTGTTCGAATTCATGATATGACAGTCAGCTTCCATACCTATTGGCTACAATTTATGAAACGGCTAGACTTAGGTCTTAACTTTCCAAGGAAAAGTAACCTCAGTTCATTTTATCCATCTGGCAAAATATATTTGCAGAAATGCTGGATGTTTAGCGTTAACATTTCCTTTTACCTTGTGAATTAATTCAGGGAAATCCTTGTCACCAAGTTGGGACAATTTTTTTCCTATTCTGTACTGCCAAGCCCTGCTTCAGAACACTCGTACTGACAGTATGAGTGGTAAGAAAGTTATGTTACGTTATGTTAGGAACTGTTTGTACTGTCAGTACGAGTGCTTTAAAGCATGACAATAGAGGACAGTATATAACTGGCACACACCTGTTTCAAAAAAGTATTATAACAATTACCATATTAATAATAAGTTACTGTGAGACACAGGTCTGAAGACTACATAATCGTAAATATCTCTTTTTCTCTTTTGTTCTCGGTAATTACAGGTGATCATGAACGGACAATTCAACGAGGGCGGAGCAAAACAGCTCTCATACGATGTCTCCAAAGGTCTTTTCCCCGTTTTCACAGACTACACAAGCAAACCAGAGAGTTATTTTAGAATGTGAGTCCAGGACATTCCTCTATAAGTGCTTAGGATGTATCTAGAATTTATGTATTTATTTACCTGAAGGAGTTGATGTGACCAGGGGGAGGGATATAAGTTGAGGTGTTGCCCTTCCCCTCTGTGGGGAAAACTTGTTTTTATTGAAAATTCAGTCTTACACATTCGAATCAAACTAAATTACTTGACAGTCATGTTTCAGTGGAGAAAATATTGATTATGTTTTAACATTGCAAATTATCTCTTGTGATGGAACCAAGTCAGTATTCCTAGTAACTACATTTTCGGATTCATTTGTTTTAATAAATGCTTTTGTTAAAAATGTTTTTGAGCTTTCCAATATTATATTTTTAGCCTGACTTTTTTTTTGCTTACCAGTTCCCATTTTGAGCTGTCTCATAATTTCTCATTCACTTTATTTTTCTAGCCTCAAGGACAGCTGTACTCTCTTGAACCTTAGTAAAGGATCCTTAAAGCTCCTGTGTGCCATTCTCCAGGACGAAGAGCAGGAAAAAGCGAAGGCAGCGTTAGTTGATATGAAGGTTTACAAACTCTCTGTTCCGCAGGCCATAAGAGTACTGAAGTTAAGGGCTGACATTTAGAAATAAATTGAAAAGATGAATCATGTTGACCAAACATAAAAATCAAAATAAGAAATACCTTTGTTTCTTTTAAATACAGCATTTTCTGAGCTGCTTGGTCGATTTAAAGATAATAGGGTCAAGTCCGATGGTTGGTACTATTAGAGCTAAAATCACGACAAAAATTCAGTGGTTAGAAAACATTTTGTTGTACGCTTGCAGTGGCAGCCATCATTTCTCAGCGAGAAAGTCAGGATTTTCTTCCATGCGAGGACTCACAATTAGAGTTAAGCGTCTGCCCATTTGCATCTGGCAACATGACTATTCATAAGTACATTATCTAAATAATGACCAATCACAAATTTTAATTGGTTGGTTCATGTTGCAAAATGCCACGTTTCAATGTTGCAAATGTTGTAATGTTGCATGCACAATGCTATGTTGCAAAATGCCACAGAATGACTTCTAGAATGAGTTTGCTCAGTTAACAAATTTGGTGGAAACTGAGAACCAGTTGTAGTAAAGTCCCAGCCCCCCCCGCCCCCCATCTCCTGTTTCCTTCCCTGCTGTCCCGTAATTATCTTTTCTGTAACTGTGAATGTATATGCAATAAGCAGGGGCACCATTACTTCCTGAAGTACATTATGTTTATGCAACGTTCAAAATTCAAGGTTAACATTAGCCAAATTGTTTGCCACAGGGAATTACATCTGGTAACCCATTGTCAATGTTATTTTTAAATGTACCACTATTTAATAAGAATGTACTGTTTATTCATGTTTTTGTGAAAATAGGGATGATTGAGGATGCATGATGTAATCAAAGATTGAAAAACAAAATTGTCTTGTGCTTTCTCTTTTATTTGCTTTAACCTTTTCCCATTACAAGTGTGTGTCCTGGAGTAGCTCAGGTACCATCTTACAGCCTTTCTCCCACCATCCCCGCCCCTCTTTCCCCACCCCCTCTTTCCCCACCCCCTCTTTCCCCACCCTCTATCCCCACCTCTCTATCCCCACCTCTCTATCCCCACCTCTCTATCCCCACCTCTCTATCCCCACCTCTCCATCCTCTACCCCAACCCCTCTATCCCCTCCCCTTCTTTCCCCTTCCTCTCTATCCCCAACCCCTCTTTCCCCTCCCCCTCTATCCCTCCCCTAGTCGCTTCACCTAGTATATTAGGCTGCAGTACGGCAATTCAAACCACTGTACTGTGTTCGCTTACGTATATGAATGTACACGTATAAATAGGTCTCACGAATGTACTACTGTGCGAACACTGGAACAATTTCATCACAGTTGGTATCTTTTCTACGGAAGACTAATGCGGCCATGGCAACAACAACAAAAAACACGGATATATATACAAGACAAAATTTTTACTACGAAAAACAAAATTTTTACTACGAAAAACAAA
>KN886470.1:22687-33243 GCA_000934455.1 Apostichopus parvimensis
GTAATTAATACTGATCGCAGACTGCAACCTATCCACACATTAACACCTCTACATGTCCAAGTTGTCTAAACACGATCAACAAATTAAATTGAATTTTCTTAAATCTTCTCTCCGGCGTTGCGAAGTAATAAGTTGCATTAGTGACATGTTACATCTAAACTCGGGCAACGTAGTAGGATGGATCGGAACAGGAGAAGAAAAGAAAAATTAGAAACGTCATGTTACACACTAGATAATGCAACCGGCTGCCTCTAGTATTCAAACCAAACATACATAATTGACACAACGTCAGATTTTATCGCCGAGAAAGGGGTACAAAAAAATATACGCGCGTTGAGAGGACAACAAAATCCCCGCGGCAAAAGAAAAAAGAATAGAAAACAGACACATACATATATATATAGATGCGTGCACGACCCATCGGACAACTATCCTTCTTTTTTGGAAGGAATTCTCAAGTTATTTTAGTCCTATTATGGGGCTTTGCATTATTTAACGCAAACCAAACTCGACACAGTCTTTCATTGAATTATGAATCATCTCAGAATACATATTTGGCAAGTTATCTGTCATTTTTAGATCAAACCATTAATGCCAGAATGTTACTTTAAATCTCGCGTGGTCCCTTAAAGACTCATTTTCGACTTTCATATTCAAATCAAAAGTAATAAAATACTGAAATAATACAAAGCAACAACAACAACAACAACAACAACTGCAATTATTTTACCGATTTTAGACGAATGACTTAAAAAGCGACAGAGGCTTTCTCCTAATTGTGTTTTTTCTTTCTTTCTTCTTATACCCGTCATTTTTTAACAAAGTGAGACTCATATCAATATTTCTTGCCAAATGGATTCGGTTTTACTGACATGACCCCTTCCTGCACCCCCTCCCCATCCCCCATCCCCCACCACCGACACCCTCCATGCAGATGAATATTTAAAACATGTCATTGGCTATACTGAGAGTTTTATTCTGGCATATTCCATCGTAAACCGTTTACGTCCAGCATTGATCACGTCGCAGGAAATAAAGGTTTCGTGAATGCATTAGAAACATCGTCAAATTGCAATTACCATATCCATTTGGTCTGTCTAATTTTGCTCTTCTCAATTGTTCTTTGCTCCAACAAAGTTGTCTGAAGACTTAATCAGGATCCAATATGACAGCATCGAGCTACATGCATTCTTTTTAGTTTATTTAGTACAATTTTTTTTTCTAATGGAGATGGGGCATTTGCAAATGATGCTGCTTCTAAAATATTGAAACTCTTTACACGACCGAATCGTGGAACTGGTTATTCAGTGTCAACACCGTTAACATTCTACGTTAAAAAGAAAGAAGAGAGAATAAAACTAAAGAGTAAATATGTAGGTCTTAGTGACACTATATGACATTATAGATTAACAAAATCGCAGATGCCAGACACGATTGTTAAACCGCGACATCATTTCGCGAACTTAGCCACAACAATTTTGTTTTACCTGTCTGTGTGAGTCGATCATGACAAATTAATTTTCAAAATAACCTATAAAGATGATGATTGGGTATGTGCCTCCTTAACGTAATCATGCTACTGAACTAAACGACATTCCTATGGAACTTTATTATTGAAATATGCATCAAAGAAAACAAAAACAAATAAGTCAAAAATCGACCCCAAAAGGCTGCATCCTTAAAGAGTACAATTGTACACGTTCCAGCACACTTTTTGGGCGATGAATTGGTTTAAACTGTCGTTATTTGACTTGTTTGGTCGGCAAAAGCTCTACTCAAACTTGCTTGTAAGAACATACGTACCCAGTGTTGAGTAAAATATTTGCTCAACGTTTTAAGAGTGTTTAAAAGAACAGGCACCCACCTTCTACGTCGCGAGCCTAGCGTTATCTTTGTACCTACATTATGAGACACACGTTTCAGTTTACTTGGCTAGACGTGTTCTTTAAACGCGTCGTTCAGACATAACACTCTCTAATGGACAAATCAACAACCCTGAAATGGACGTATATCGTCTCTACAAAAGGTCGCATATACTTTAAACGAAATACACATATACATTTTTGATCGATGCTTTCAAGTTCTCCTTAACCTCCAGAGACAAGGCTATGTCAATATCCTATTAACGTTACTATAACTACTTCCTATCACGTGATATTATTTTATTTATTTATTTCTTTTTTGGGATAAATGACATCAAATAATTGGTTACAAACTAGTAGATAAGTTAGTACACTGCGCAAGAGAGCAAATTTAAATGGTTCAATTTCCGCTTGCAAATAGTAACCTCATAAATAAGGAAAGAGTAATTTTCTTTTTTACTTACTTCTTGAATCTAACCCGCAAGTAAAATTTAATATCATCTTTGGTTATTTTGTTTTGTATCGTTTGTTACTGTATACTAAATTTTATTGAATTAATAGCGATCAGCAAAATCACTCCCTTTTATTTTTATGTCAGAATGTACTTTTTTCTTAATAAAATGTTGTTAACAAAAATACTGCACTGTTGTTAAAGAAACGTTGCAATTCTTGGCAAGATTTTGCAAGTCACGCTACAGCCGTTTTAATTAGTTGAGTCACAGCTCCGTTACTTTCGCAGGTCCTGATGAATTCTTCAATTTGAACCTTCCCCTCCCCCCAACCCCACCCCGGGCTTCATTTTGATCCCAACAGCGCGATTTGAATATCAGTTTATTAGATTTTACTTAATGCAACGAACACTCCCCTCAAAATGACAAACACTATATATTATTGTACTTATTTGATGCATTACATAATATACTTGGAAAGTCGAAATTCCCTTGACACCCCTTCCCTGTGACATTCTGGGTGGTATCACAAGAAATGCATGGTATAGTGGCTTGTGACTGGCCCACCCCAACTATACGTCGCCCCCACCCCAAATATACGTTGCCCCACCCCAACTATACGTTGCCCCACCTCAACTATACGTCGCCCCACCCCAAATATACGTCGCCCCCCCCCCACCATGTGTGTAAAGCGCAGGACTTGCAATCCGGTGACAGATTCGAAACCCGTTCAAAACAAACATATATTTCTTTGCTATTTGGAAGATCGTTTATAACTTCCCCGTCAATTTTCCGTTTTTTATTTCAGTTATTTATAGAAAACATTTTGCGCAAAATGCTATGTCGTCTGTATCTTAATCGCTTCTGTTTTTTGCATTTACTATTTTCTTAGAAATTACGTTTATCGCACAAAATTAAGAACTTCTATTCAAACGTGTATACAGTATAGAGAGTAATGCAAAATTTCGTATTAATTCTCATGCTTCAAAAACCTTGTAGAAATATGCCTCCTTGCACAACTGTTGTGTAAAGTTTGTTATGAATTCCTTTAACGGTATTATATATGTTATATTTCGTGAGTAAATAAAAGTCCATAGCTTCTTATTAGTGACTTAATAATTACAACACTTAAAGGCAAGTGCTTCACCTAAAAGATAAAGGAAGAAGAAGAAAACTATGTGCAAAAAGCCTATCTCGCGTCTAACGAGCACTTAAGCCTAGGAGCAATGTACGGGTCAATGACACTACGCACTTGAATCAGTTAATCAATGTTTAAAGGCAAAAATTTGGAGTCGACTCTTAGCGTAGATCAATAGATAAGGATAGAATTATTTGTACGGTTACATCCTGTATAAAGTATTGTCCGCGTTCATTGACAAACACCAAAGTTTACCATGGATAAGTTGAATATTCTAAATCTAACGATGAAAGCAAAACATACGTTGCGGCAAATTTAATAACGCAAAGAATTGACGCTTACGTATGAAGAATTGCCCAAATTTCTCTTGCCTTACATGATGGATGTTAAATGCGAAAAATTTTCAGATGGGATTGTCGTCCTCGTGAAAATAAAGAAAAGTAAAATGGACTCATTATGAGATATTTGTATTCAAAATTGTTGCAAAAATGTCTAAATTGTGTTCTGTTCGGAATACAATAAAACCGTTTCAAAGTACTCGGCGTTAACAGTATGAGAGTTATTTTAAAACAGCTCCCCCAATCCCTGAACGGACGCACACACACACACATTCGACTGGTTGTCTCGAGTCGTTTACTGGGGTCAAGTTGATGTTATGTATACAGGATGACGCGCTTGTGTGGTGAGTAGTTCAGTCGAAAGTTAAACGCCAGAAATTCGTCATACTTGTGACTATGCTCGTGCGTACTAAGTTGTTAACCAGAAATCCTCCTTGTTTATTCATTTACTTTCCTTCATAGTGTACTGTTATCAGACAAATTAGGTGTGCCTCACATTTACCAGTTTTTGATCAGACGGCAAGTTCATTTTATAAGTTGCTACTTTTCTGCGTGACTTAGTAGCGTCATGTAGCCGACTACGAGAGCTGGTCATGTTCAGCCGACTCGAGTTGCTACATTCTGATGACGTTTAGACTAATCGAACACTTCTCGGACTGCTTCGATTATCTCAAGCTTGCCTGTCTAACGCATACATTATATTGGTCGCGCTACGATGATAATATGTGTACCTACTGTTAGTAGCAATACGACGAATCTCAAACATAAGGAGAAAAGTAGAGTGGTTATGCCAAATATAAAATCAGGATATGGTAGCTGGTCAACTTGAGGAAGGTGGGGGTGTCGGGGGTGGGCGGGTGAAAGTGCGAAGAAGATAAGATTTTTCTTTTTTTTCTGTGCTTATTTTCCTTCTTTATTGGTTCTGTCTCTCTTCCTTCCAGGGGCTAACATAAAATTTGATATTTATTATATCATCATATATGAAACATTTTGATCCAGTATCCTTTGGATGACAGAATTAAATTCGTAAATTCGTAGTGTATTTTCATAACAACAGAGATGTAAAATTGCAATGCCTTGGTCGACAACATATTTCTAATTCCTAAGGTTTTCTTTCATAAAGAACTCTTGCTGATGTCAATTATATCATCAAGTTAATTACCTCCAATGAAAATAATCTACAAAAACAGTGGTGGGAAATCTATACCCGTCAAATTTCTCGACTGACGAAGTCTGTATCTGTTTATCCACCATTTATCAAATGTGTACTTTACTGCACCGTGAACGGTTACATCGATATCTGACTCCATCAGACCTTAAAATGTAGTTAATCATTTCTTGAAAATTTATTTTCAAGCTAGAGGCGCCTTCGTTTGTTTTATCTATCTTCGTTAACTACGTGTTTATTCAAAGTAATCATTTTGAACATTACAATCAAGTTAAATGTCCGCAAGTGATTTATGTGTGTAGTTAATCAACGGTTTGATCAGTCATTTGCCATTAATACTCCTACTGATACACTCGGTTCAAAGGGAAGGGAGAAAGCTCTTTAGCCTAACATGATAATATAACGGCTCTCAAAAGACCTACACTACACAATGGACAAATGCATTATTCCTTAGAGCAGCTCGTTTTCGTTTCATTACTAAGTGTGCAGTTTTCACCTTCAGTATTTTCGTATCGTTAAAAATCATTTAACCTTCTCACATGGTAGGGTTAACTACACCTTCTCAAATTTATTTCCATCATTATTGGAAATAAAAATTTCATAAGTATTACCCTAACGAATTGCAGTAAAATGGCATTAAACCATGGACTGCAGTTCGTTGATTTACCTCATGCAATGCAAAATCTTGTTTCGATTCGAGGCAGCGAGACTTGGCATTCAGAACTGGGTTCGTATTTCTGCAATGTGCACAACAAATGTGCTTCCTCCAAGACCTGTAGAATTCCTTCGCTCTATCTCAAAATAGAAAACGGACACGTTCATTATAAACGCATACCATCTTAAGTTATCTTTCCCGAATTCTCATCGTGAGTTATCGAAATTTGCTGTTATTGATCGCTAACTTCAATTCAAGTTCATAACCTTGTAAGTAACTAAGTGGTATACGTTAGGATTCTTTTAAGGGCAAGATAGTGTCGAATATATAACGAGTATTTTTTTCTTTTTTTCGGAGCTTTATTTAAATTTAATGTAGAGAGGAGCAATCGTTCCTGTATAATCGTAGCATTGATTTTAGACGCACGATAAAGTCTTCCTTTATGGAGTGAATATCGCTGTAAGACGATATCATTGACGGTGAAAGGTAGAATTTGACCTAAAAACTTGAAAGTGGTACAAAGACTTTCTGATCTAGTTTGCCAGTTTGCCATTCAAGAATGAAACAAAATCATGATGAAGCGAACTCTTTGACTTTCTTTATAAACTAGTCGTGAGAAAAATATAGGCTTATATATCAAAAGACTACATAGATTATGGAATAATTTAATAATACAAAGAGAGAGAGCAAACTTTATGCATACACAAATTTCACATGTTTATATTTGGACTGTCGTTATATAAAATATACGATGGTCATGTGATATGCAAGTAAACTTACATTAACAATTAAGAAAAAAGAGATTTGATATATCATGCACTTATACGTTGAATAGAAGCGTCGAATGTTTTAACATCATCTTAGCTGTCAAAAACACCAAGTTCATACATTTTATATAGACAAATGGCTTCCTCAACATCAAAGGTTAGGTAGGTGTGTCCAAACCAAAAAATGCAAATTGTACACTTGTGCATTATTTGCTAATACTATACAAGTAAGATAGCGAACGGTACCGCCCAAATGTTGACGATCCTTCTGATTTCGCTTTATGATTAATCTTTTTCCTTCAACAACATGATTCCATCGAATGTAGATCAGATACGTCAGAATGACATAGCTTCGTTCACGTAAAGGTCTCGAGTGAGAACCGTTACTAAAGCAAACTTAAGTAATGACATTTCCCTAAGTCCGCGCATGCGTGAAACTCCGGTCAATCCGTCAATGGGGAAAATATAACACGAAAATGCTAGCATATGCAAAATTGATGCTTCGTATTTGGACATGTTGCAACTCTAGTTGTTTTTGTAAAGACTGTGTGTATATTAAGATAGCCGGGTATTAAAGAAAAAGTCCAAACAAACTCGACATTATACACAAAAACTATATAGTTTTCTGTTACTGCAGATGCACATGTATGATAAGTACGGGAATTTAGGAAACATGCGGCAACTACCGTATTCTAAAACTACTTATCAAACAATAACTTAGGCACCGCTAAATACCATTGCCGTCTGGCCAGGTAGTATTTCTATATTACTTTCATCGGGGGGGGGGGGGGGGAATGACCCTTTAAGTAGCTGTGGTGAAGCGCTTAAAGTGACTGGACAAACTAATCTAATTCACATATCATTAGGTTAGTTCTTCAGATACGACATAAAACTTATAATGGAAAACCATAAACGTGTGCTCTCAAATGACACAGCTACGATGTGTTGCAAATTTGACAAGGACAAATGTTGTTGAATATCATTAAATAGGATGCTCTGTCATTGTATATGAAGTTAATAGAACATGGTTCGATTGTTTTGTGAGAATTTGTAAAACAATGGTTTCAACATTAACATTAAGATATGCACTGAGGAAGATGACGTCATCATTGATGTAGCCTTAAAGGAGCATTGCGGAGAGTTAGCAAATCTTCATGGTGTATCTCATAGAAACCAGAATAGCTAGAGAAACATTACTAACACTCCAAATG
Organism: Apostichopus parvimensis; assembly: GCA_000934455.1. Taxonomy (NCBI): domain Eukaryota; kingdom Metazoa; phylum Echinodermata; class Holothuroidea; order Aspidochirotida; family Stichopodidae; genus Apostichopus; species Apostichopus parvimensis. The sequence goes on from KN886470.1 coordinate 30,276, forward strand.
TCCTCAATCAACCAAAACGACGCTTTCCTAAAAGAATGACCAAAATCTTTGACGACATTTCACTCGTCCGAATTTACAACATTCAATTGGCTCCAATCGAGATGTCTTGATCAAGAAGCTGGAAAAAAGTAGTTTATTTTGGTGAATTTATAAAAGTCTCTTTTAAACTTCATATAAATGACAGAGTCTCCTTTAATGATATTCAACAATGTTTGTCCTTGTCAAATTTGCAACACATTGTAACTGTTTCATTGGAGAGCTGTCATTTGAGAACTGATGTTGAAAATGTTCTAATCACAAAATTTCAGATATGCCCAAATATACTGCAGATTTTCGCCAAATTTCAAACACTTTAACTTCAAATATATGGTAAAGACTGTTAACAAAAACCATTCTTGCCTCTCGATGGCAATAATTCTCATTCCCTCCAGCTGGCATATGCATGTGTGTGCGTGTGCGTTTGTTTTGCTATCTGACCGAGGACTTGAACAAAAGAATTTCAGGTCCTCGGTTGTGATTTCTAAAGAATCACCACGTCCTCGGAAGAATTCTATTGTATGGGGTATTGTTAAGGTTAGGGTACGTGGATTTGAACAATGGAAAATACAATGGGGTCCTGTGTGTGCGTGTGTGTGTGTGTGTGTATGTATGTATGTATTTTAGATCCTCCTGCAAGCAGGAACTCGCGAAGAAGCCATCATTGGCTTATCAAAACCGAAAGCTGACCGAAGTCAGTCTCTTAGATTCATATTTAACGTCCATAAAATAACATACAATACAATAATCTTGGAGTAACTCAAACGAGCATATGAGTAAAAAAGCTAACCAAACGTGTACTATCATTTTCATCATGCAAACTTTCCATCGAAACTGTTTACACTTTAAAAGTATAAAAAACGAATGTTTCTGTAAATTTCTGTAAAAAAAAGTGCAAAGTCAAAGTTCACGATTATCAATGTTATAAATATATATTTCGGGTTTTCTTTCATATTAACTGTTAGATTTCCTTCATATATATTTGACAAATATGCATCTGTTTATTTAATAACCTCATTCAGGGAATTCAATCATCAACTTGCGTATGCTTTTGTGTGGGTGGACTAATTTTATATTTCATTTTCTTGTGTCTTGCACGTAGAAAGCAACACACCTGTCTATAGTTAGTTAAAATATGTTATTGATGTCCGCTTGTACGTAATTTTGTTTTATATAACTGATTGTTTGCTTTTACAAAGCGGTGTGCATAATTAATTTGACAAGCTGTCAAACGGCTGCTGAATAATGTCATACTTTATGGCTTAAAAGAACAGTTTATTGCACACGTTACACAGTAAAGATTATGAAGTGCTTTCGGTAAATGTCTCCCTCGATTTCGTGTAAATCACGCAGACTAAAATAAAATTTATATTGGACGAATAAACATAGGTAACTCGTAAGGAAAGTTAACTTTGCTACTTTTTCTGTCGTCGATGTCAACTTAAATGTTATCACTTCTTATCACAATCGAAACTTGGCAACAAAATTACTTTTACAAGAGAATTTCGAGAAAAACAACAACACAAACATCTGAAAGCCACAGAAACTCAAAGAACAGATCGACCACCGTGTGTCAGTTCCTGAAGACAATGACCCAAGTCACACAATCAAATTGTGTTTGCATTCACAACCGAGCACTACCAAAAGTACTACACAATCAAAATTTGTTGATAGGAATAGCGATATATTTCGTAGACGTGGCCCTGTAAGCACCTATGTCGTTTCTTTCAAATAATTCGTTGTAGTCAGAAGACCGTTAAGTTTTGCAACAAATATGTAAATATATAGTAATATATAGTAAAAGCTATATTATGGGCGGGGAGAACCCAAACGAACCAAACATGGGAGTCACCCACCCCATGGACACAGCCCCCCCCCACACCTAAATCAAGTCCTTCGTTCACCACTGGACCTGTGATAATAAGGTTCGGCCCCCACCAAGATCAATCGCGAAAGTTTATTCCTGTGCACGCCACTAAGACAGTTACCAAATACTGTGTATTCGTAGAATCGTATAAAGCTCGTCAAAAACATCATAACAGCCTATAGAGCAGTATTTGTAATGAAAAGAGAACTACATACATTTAACTGACATGTGATTTTAATGAGGTTACTAATGACAAGATGCATTCCCGACTATGAGAATCTTCGTCTATCGACAGCCGCTGTATACATGATAATTTCAATATCCAAATTAGTCATAAAAATAACTGCAATGAACACCTTCACAACAATTTCATATGTCAGTTTCCATATAATGCTATGATAATCTTTCCTTTTTTTCCCAAGTCTTTCAATTCAATCTATATACATGAATTTGTCTTGAACAGGTGCAGGTTCAACGAACACAGGAATGGGTTTATTTTCTTCAACGTGTAATAAAGTTTGGTAAAGTCCATTAACCCCATGTTGGTATTGGACTATCATATGTATATATATCTTAAATAAATATTTAAGCAGTTAATTGCCGGCAAAATTAGTCACCGGTGTAACAATGTAAAAATCAAATAGAGAAATTGCATTTAAAGGAGGGTACGTTGCTAAGTAAAGCCTACAACATCATTTTCTTCAAAGTTGATAAGCAATCCGTCTGTTTACCATAACGAAAATGCCCGTCGTTACAATATTTTGAGAAAATACTATACTTTTAGATTGGTCTAAGTATCACATAGTTTACATTAAGTTAACTTAAAGGTGCCTGCCAGGCGCTCGTTTCGTTTCGAATATGGTGCCTTACCATAGGTCAAAGGTCAGCACAATCTTTCCGTTGAACGTTTCAGCGAAACAGAGTTATTGTGTGAGCTTTAGCTGCTAACGCTACAGGGCGTATGAAGTTTAGCAAATACGCTGCAACGAATAATTAACTTTGTTGTAACAAAGTCATCATGATCTGCTAGGCGATCAGGCGCGTAGCCAAGGAAGGGGGGGGGGG